>CABEEJ010000188.1:140226-246468 GCA_901482245.1 Timema douglasi
GTTAGGGGCTAAATCCTTAGTCCCGGGGCAGCTTTATCTGATTGCCAAACCCTTCCTTCGCCTCTGACAAGACGTGTATTAATCACAACTTGTGAATGTGTTAAATGCCAGGCCACCAGTGGTTCGTATCCCACATATACTATAGGTCTTCCATTTTATCTCACAATCACCCTACCATTACACATTAGCATGAACAGATAGTAAGATGCGGTTCTAATAATAATAATTAGCCAAATTTTGTAATTATTTCTGTGTGCTATCAATTAAATTTTTATAAATAATATGTTTTGTATTAGCCTTGACGTGTGAGAGTGTTGAATTTAGGGTATGTGTATCCGCATTTACGCAGAGGGAGAATGGAAAACTATTTTGGAATAATCCCCTATGCACACCCAACTGGGATTCGAACCCCAATCTCCCTTTCATTGGCAGTCCTAGTTTTGATGCCTAAGACCATGAGGCTAACAAGCAATAGACACACTACAGACTGAGCTAAGATTACTTTTTTAAATTCACATTAAAAAAAGCTTAGATTTATTTTGGATCGTAGTCTTATAAATTATTCAACATACTCTTGTCAAGGCGGTAAAGAACACCATTTGTTCCAATAAATACTTTTCAGTCCTCAAAGCTAACACATTTGCTACGCATTATCCGAAAGTTAAAATAAAAAGTGATAATTTTCTGGTCAGTTTGATAACGATAAGCATCTACTTTACTATATAAGGATTATTATTAAAATATATTATCGGTAGCATATTTTAGGCATATTGTGGGATTTTGCAACAGCCTAAAACCCAATGGGTGTTTCTATAGTTTGATTTGAGTTATCTAATCAAATAATTTTGAAGCTTAGCAGGCTCCTAATCATTAGTACGCTTCTTTCTTTTCTCCTACAGATTCTTTCACCTGTTTATCCCACCATGCATCTTTCACTCACTCATCTACGGCATATTTTATTCTATATCATTAGCACTTATTTCAACATTACATTCATGCTCTTGTAAAGTTAATTTTTGTGGTTCGAGTGACAAAGCAAATATATGAAGGTAGAGAGTGTGTGGATCAAAATTAAGGTGTAGGCCATGTAAAATGAGGCTAAAATTTGTAGATGAATGTGTGAAAAAGAGGAACAAATTTTTAGGAGTAAAAGATCATATGTGACTCAGCTTAGGCCTATGGATTTTGTTGAAGCGAAGGGAGTATGCATGGATATAGAAGTGAAGGAAAGGTTACTGAGAATTTATTAAGTACAGAGGGTATTTTTTACCTATATGCACAGGTTCTGGCTACTCCGTAAGGAAATGGTGTGATTAGGTATCTATGTTTGTGTAATCCATTTTGAAATGGGTTTATGTGTGAACCTTATTTATATAAGGTTTTGTAAGTGCCTTATTGACACAGAGTTTTGTGTTTTCATGTCAATATATTCCACTTGATCAAGTGGTGTGTGATATCTTGACTAGTCTTAGCTCTCAAATCTCATTAAGTGTAAGTTCTGGTGTTCAAATGAAAAAACAATATTCAAAATTGGGTTATTTCGCCAAATGTGCGTTAAATTAGTTTTTTTTTTTTAATTTGATGTTTCACTTTAGAACAGAAACATTGTAAATATTCCCAAAATGACTATTTGTATGGCAGTGATTTTTCATAAATCAAACACGGCTTCTGTTTTTACAAAACATATTTTGATTTAAGGTTAGATGTAAGAGAAAAGATTGAAATTGTAAATGTCGAAAAATTGAAATTGGGAAATAAAAAATCAAGGTTAATATTTAAGAATTGGGATGAAAAAAAACAAACAAGAATTATGACATATCTACAGTAGCCCCATGGCTTCTTTGGTGCTGACTGACAGCTCACAGCTGACAGTTAAAAGCTTTGAAAAGTTACCAGACCAAATATATGTATCCCTACGCCGAACCACATGATCTGCAAAAACATGTGTTTAACAGCTGTCACTTCTGACTGTCAAAATCTAGGTATATACCTAAATGTTGACTGTCAGAAGTCAGCTGTGAGCTGTCGGTCAGCACCAAAGAAGCCATGGGGCTACTGTAGTTTATAGATATGTTTAAAACTTTGAGCTGCTTAGAAAACTAATTTCTCTTTAATAAGAAAGTCAGCAAAACTTTCAATTTAGCTTTTGTGTTTTTTAAAATTCTTTCTTGAATTCAGAACTCTCATTATTTACTTACTGGAGCTACATTGTGCCTAAACATGTCTAAGACTCTTGTAAATATAAGAAATGCTCATAAAATATGTTTGAGCTATTTTGGTGTATAATAAATAAGTGCCCATGCAAATAATAAACATTTGGTTTGTGTGTGTGTGTTTGTGTGTCTTCCAGCTATTATTGTATAAATAAAGATAATAAGTTATACATAGTTATTTTAAAACTCTTTTGAATTGAAGAATAAAATTTGCCACCTCTAGTTTTTTATGTTTATTTATTTGCCTATATGGTTTGTTTTCATAAGATTTTACTTTATTTTCAGATTATGTTGGTTTGGAGTCCAACCAAGTTTAGGTCAGGAGCAGGTTCTCATTTATGCTTCAGGAGACAAAGAAAACTATTACATCATCGATGAAGACAGCTCTATTTCCCTTGTTGACATTGAAAAAAAAAAAAGAATCAGTGGATAGGTCAAGTGAAAGTGAAAGCAAAATTGATAGCAAGGGCCATGGCTCTGATAACATTGAGCTGATTTGACAAATCAACTTTGATTATATTTCATCATCAGCAAATGTTTACAGCCTGTGACCGGGTCAGTTTAGTAAGATCTCTCCATCTCCTTCCGCCTTTCTTCTTCTCTTACATGCACACTTTCTGTTATCTGTTCCATCCATCTCTTTTTTGTCTCCCCTTGTGGTATTATTCCTACATACTTCATCCTCATAATTATCTTTGACATTCTCTCCTTCTCCATCCTTATTACAAGCACATACCATCTCAGTCCAGTACAGTATCTCATGTACTCCCTCTACCCCCATTCTAAATTAAATTAAAAAACAACAACCCTAAAACCCATTTCAAAAATAAGTTGTGAGTAAACTACAGTTTTAGTTATAAAATATTTTAAATTTAATTTAAAAATGTTGTTTTAGGTTTGATGACACTGGCAAATTATATTTTAAAGAAGACTTGTTTAAAATATATGTGTTTTCATCTTGGACTAGCATATTTAAATAATTACCATACATTAATGCAACTACATGCAGCATTTTTCAGTAACAATGCAACAGTAACACACATTGCTTATAATACCCCAATTTTCTCCATCTCTTAAGGTATGCAAAATTTAAAGGTATTTATATTATTTTAATAATAATGATTGCCTAAAAAAATTAAAGTCTGTAGGACTATAGAACATTATATCAATCTGGTTAGTTGTGTTGTAGCTAATAGAAGAATCTGGTCATCCAAAAGATGTGCTTCTTTTTGGGCCTCTTCGATCAGCTTTTGCTTCTTTTCTTCTAATTCCTAGCCAGTTCTAAGCATTTTCTTTGAGATTCCAGACAAACCTACTTCTCTTCAGATTTAAACGGTTAGGTGCTCTCTTTGACTTTCCAGACAAATCTAGCACTTTTTTTTTATCAAACATAATGAAAAAAATTGGCTGATAGAACGTAACAACTCAATTTAGTCCATATGTCAGATTTGTTTCATAAAAGAGCCGTTGCTGAAAAAAAAAGTAGAATAGTAAATAAAACTTTTTAAGTAGAATACAATCAATTAAATGAATATTAGGACCTAAGGGCCTAAACTAATGCAGAAATACTCCAAGTATAGCATAGCAAGTAGAAAACAAAGATTCAACCCTAAAAAAGATTGTTACAAACTAAAATATAAAATAGCTATAGCAATATATTACTTTTTCAACAAAGGACCTACTTTTAAAATTCACTTTTTAAGCTCGTCTCAATGGTCCAGTGAGGAATAAATACACAATTTAAAATCTGATAATCATCTAGTAGTATCCTGAGATACAAATTACTATACAGGATGAATTTCTTAATACCAATACGAGCATACACTTAAATTATCTAATTTTAGAGAACAAGATGAAGGCAAAATGCATTTTTAAATTAAATATAAAGCTAAATAAATAAGATGTAAAAAAAAAATTAAAAAATGTCTAAGGAATTTATTTAATTTCAAGCAATAATAGAAAATAGAAAAGAATGAAAGGGTCTGGACACCAAATAATTGTAAGTTTTAGAACATTCATATTTAAAATAATTTACATTCACTTTTAGGGCACATCGGTGTGTCTTCTATGTAAGAAGGGGCCTCATGTGACTCATATTTAAAATAATTTACAGTAATTTTTAGGGCACGTCGGTGTGTCTTCTATGGAAGAAGGGGCCTGATGTGACTCATATTTAAAATAATTTACATTCACTTTTAGGGCACGTTGGTGTGTCTTCTATGGAAGATGGGACTGATGTGACTCATATTTAAAATAATTTACAGTCATTTTTAGGGAACGCTGGCATGTTTTCTGTGGAAGGGGCTTGATGTGCCTGATAATTACTGAGAATGTGAACTTTACACCTACACTTTCTGTGATGTAGGCCTTTCATTCATTTCAATGTTTATTGAATACAACTTCATGGAACACTCTTTTCCCTTGTTTCTTACTATAGTTGCAATAATATGTTTAGTGTCAATTATAAATTTGACTTGCCCTTGATAATACATTATAATTAAATTGATTTACTGTTCTAAATCAAACCCGCCTCAGTGGCGTAGTTAACTAAAGAGCTGGTTTTGTGTTGAGCTCAACTGCCGAGGACAGGGAGATTGAGGTTTGACGACGGCTGAGCTGGGGGTGGTTTTCCCTAAATGGTTTACCACTCTCCCTCCACACAAATGTGGGTTCACGTCCTCTAAATTCAACCTTCCCAATTCATAACCCGTTAGCATAATTTGTACTTAAGCATATAACCCGAACGGGTAGTAAGACGCGATGCTAAATAATAATAATAGTAATAATAATGATGTTCTAAATCAACTCTAATAAAAACAACTTAAGTATCGCTTCTGTTGTGCGAATATAATAAATTTAAAAACCTTATGCTGGACCATGTGTGAATAAACATTTAAGAGATAAAAAAAGAATATATCTAATAGCCTTCAGCCTTCTTGTGTATGTCTTTTAGGTATTTTTTGGTACAAAGGGGAATTTTATCATGGCATAGCCTATTGAAGAGCTTTCCCCTGAAAAACAGCCTTGAGAAGACTTCACCTAAACCTTGTTCCTTAACCATATTTGTAAATAACAAAGATTATGTGTCATTTGCAAAGCAACAAACAAATTGTCGCAGTCCTACCCCAACCACGAAGAAAAAAAATCTAATGTGCATTTAGAATAGGTCTACTGTTGCAGTAATATTTGAGAAAGTATTGTATGTAGATACCATAAATGCATATTAATTAGGGAATTAAAGGTATAGTGCTTATAGTAGGCTTTACTAAATACATTATCTTTTAAAATGCATATTTTCTTAAATACAAAGTTTTGTTGTGGTTAGAGTAATTATTATGATTTATTTAGAATCATTTCATGTCCAAGCATAACTGTATGACTTGTTTTATCCACAATGTTATCACGGGCTTTGAAGAAGTTTTGATACAGTTGTTTAGACATAATTAGAAGCAGTGGAGGGGAAGAATAAAGCATTCAGAAGGAGTTTAAGAATAAGAATGAGGAAACAGTGGGAGACTATAGGAAGAATAAAAAAAGAGTGAAGCGAGTTGTACGAGAAGTCAGGAAAGATTGGATGCAAACATTGACAGAACCGCTGGAACGAGACGTGGAAGGAAGTTAGTTGTTATATCACCAAGTAAGAAACAGGAGGAGAGAGAAAAAATATGAAGTTAGAATGATAGATGAAGAAGGAAAAAGGTTGAAGAAAGGAGAGGAAGGAGATACAAAGAAGTGGATGGAGGCATTTTACTAAACTGACCTGGCCACAAGATGGAAACAGTTGATGGTGATTATGATTATTTAGAATCATTTGGTGCTTATAAGAAAATATAATATTAGCTATTTTATAAGTGCCCAAAACTAGAATGCCATACATTTGATTGAGATAGTGTTATAAATATGTTTCTGGATCAACAGTTACATTAATGCAATCACAAGCTCTCTTTTACATGTTGGCCTTCTGTAAATGTTAACCCAAAAAAACCTTTTACAAAGTTAATGAAACAATAAATTGTATGTTTCACCAATGGCCACAATTGGAAGGCATATTAGTATAAGCATCTGATATTGTGAGTAGTGAATGACATAACGAAAGGTATGAGTTTTGTTGTGATGAATCAGTAAACAAGAAAACTAGAAGGATTGACATGAAAGAGAGGTGTTGACAAGCCATAGAAGCGAAACCAGACCAAATGCGGGTTTAAAGAGCAGGATTCGGAACCCCTCATGGCTGCTTGATTATGGAAGATCGATTGTGGCTAGGAGGGTACGCTGATGGTCATGAGGCCATGGGGGTTAAGTCCTCAGGTTCACCCAGTACAAGTCGGTGGTGCCACTCGAGCCCAGAGAACTAGGGTCGACATCTGTGCAGGGATCACCTAGCTATCAGCCAGGCCATAGGTAAAACCTCATACCGCCTTGTTCAGTCTCTCGCTTCTCTATAACTACTGAGGTCTTCATTGTAACTTCACTCTTTTTTTATTTTTATTTATTTATTCAGAAGTTGTTTACAAAAAGAGCCAAGATCGGCTCGTATGCATATAACTCTAACATCACATTTGTAGTATTATTAAATCTTTGAAAGCCCAAGACTAACGTCAATCACAAACTCGTTCAGCAAGTATCAAGATCAGTCCCTCGAGAGGTTAAATATGTTTAAGTACTAAAATTGGTGCATTCAACTTAGACTAGGTGGAAAGCACCTTATAAATATAGTGCATATAAAAATTTGTTTCTTTATTTTATTACAATAAAATACTAGGCATATATATATCATAATTTTTACTAAGGTATTGATGAAGACTGTGAATTGAATAATACATGAATATTGACAAACCTTTGGGTTGACTTGTTTTCTCTGCATTAAAATATTCATCCATAGTCATTTATGTTGCATGAAAGCATCCTATAAACATTAAAGATTGGGTCAAGTTAGGTTAGGTAAGGACTATAATTATATTACATGTATAATGTATATCTATATTTATAAAGCTGAACGTACAGTATGTTTGTGTGAAAAAGAAAACCCACTTTTAGATGAGCTGGAAAATTGATATTTGTTAGGATGGTAAATGGATTGCCCAATATAAAAAATAATAATATAAAAACGGTACATTTCAAAATGGGGATCTGGAAAAGGATGGAAAAGGGGATGCTATAAATAAGAACAAACTTTTTAGCAGAGACAGCTCTAGATAAACAAATAGGCATACAATAAATCTTGAAATATAAAATTTCTAACAGTGAGTTGGAGAAAAGGTGATAAGGATTTCAAAACTTCCAAATCTAATAGAAATATCTACTTATCAGTGTGGAAGAAAATTTAAATTTGACAAATAAAGGAACCACTCAAAATAATTATAAAAACCTGAACATTTTTAAGTGGGAGCTTGATATTTAGGGGTGGGTATAAAAAGAAGGGAAAAAACCTTTTAGTCGTGGTAGAAACATATATAATTATGATGGTATCAAATTTAAAACCATCTCATTTGTTGTTTCTTGGAGTTGTTATAAACCAAAATTGTAAACTCATCTGATTAGTGATATATACAAGTAGCAAATGGAGGATCATTTTACAAACTTAAATATATAAATAAATACACCCAGCTATTGTCTAAGCATTTGGAAGCATTTTTGCCCATGTTAGAAAAAACTAATCATCGTTAATGTAGCTGAAATGGTCTCAAGGTTAATTTAGCTAATAATAAAGATATACATATTTCACCTCGCCAATTCAGCTTACACTGAAACATAGGTTCAGTGGTAGATCTTAATATATGCTAAGGGCCAACATATTTGCAGTCCTGGGCCGTTTGGAGTTTTCCAATCCACCCCTGATGAGGAAGGTTGTATTTAGAGTAAGTGTACTTGCATTTGTATTCATGGTGTCTACTCAACTTGACCAATAAAATTCTTGACTTTTTCCCTGATTTATCCTGATCATTTCCTAAAATTCCAGACTAAAAAGAATATCACATCCTTCTAACTCCCCCCCCTCCCCCTCATTTTTATATTAATATTTTTTTTATGAATAATAATAAGTTTTAAAATTTAAATAAACATTCTTTTAGATTTGTATTAACATTGTTTACTAGGAATTATAACATTTATTACACAGCTCAAATAGATAAACTACAATTTGAATAACATTATTATTTAATGATTATTATGTTTCATATTTTGAATAAAACATTTTCCTGGATTTTTATTATAATTTACCAAAGTCCCGACTTAATCTGGGTTTTTCCTGATCCCCTCAAATTCCCGGCTAATTCCCGTTTTCCCGAATGGTAGACACCCTGCAGTATGGAGGAAGAGTGGAAAACCATTTAGGGAAAACAGCCCTCAGTTCACCTAGCCAGAATTCAAACCCTGATTTCCCTGTCTTCAGTCCTACCAGTAAATAGGCTATATTGATTTGGTATAATAATTGGTTAAGATAAGATTAATCATAAAATGTTAATATTTTGGTTAAAAAATATAAGAAAAATCTTATGATAGGTGTACTACATATTCGGCTAGGTCATAGGTCATAAACATTAATGCACTATTACCCGCCTCGGTGGCGTAGTTGGCTAACGCGCTAGTCGTGTTGAGCCCGACTGCTGAGGACGGGGAGATCGAGGTTCGAATCTCGGTCGGGTGAACTGGGGGTGGTTTTTCCTAAATGGTTTTCCACTCTCACTCCACGCAAATGCGGGTTCACTTCCTCTAATTCAACCTTCCCAATTCCTAACCCATTAGCGTAATTAGTACTTAAAGCGTATAACCCGAACGGGTAGTAAGACGCGGTGCTAAATAATAATAAATAATAATAATTAATGCACTATTATTTTTACTATATAAAGGATGTATAGGCTATTGTATATAAAGTAGCTATACATTGTCTACAGGGATGCTATTTATTAGGAGACTTACCTGAAGAGGTTTACTAGTCACAGAATTGCATTACACCTTTTCTTTTAGCTGACTAAACTTTTACTTTAACTCAAGGATGTCATACAAATATAATTCGATGAGTCCTCTTATAGATATTGGGGGAACCTTGATCAAAATTTCCTAAGCATGCCTTTTAGGTGAGATACCTTATTGCAGAAAGCTTTTAAAAATCTCTAAGTATGTTGCTCAAAAGCCATTTGAGCATGTATGTTCCAACATGTAAAATAACACACTCCACATATGGTACTTCCTCTGCAACAGAAATCAAATCAGTGACAAAAGATCCTGGAAAGGGCATGACATTGAAGTGGTGCAAAACACAAACTCTGTATCCATAGTACTGGAGAAATTATATTCGCGTATAAACAGTTAGGACGTGACCATGCAAACCAATTAGTTGTGTCAGAGAATTCAAGAAGTCATCTGATCAACTAAAACTACTTTTTTGAGAAAACGTTCAGGATATTTTTTAAATGTAAGAAATGTACAATAACAATAAATATATTTATTACATGATTTGAACTATCAAAATTATAATTAGTGTTTGCTTTTGCCTGAAAATGCAATTAATGTAAGCCTACTAGTAATCTGAATCGAAACAAAACAAGCAAAGCTATCATTGGCGCTTTTATATGTATGCACACACACACATACTTAGCTGTAATTGCTGATTGGTAGTATGTAAACGTAGTACATAGAATGTCCAAGTTGAGCAACTTCTACAGAGTAAGGACTTGGATAAGAATACAGATCAGGACTATATAGGTTAAATAGAGAAATCTGATATTGTGGTATCAATTTCCTACAGACCATGGACTTATGGATACGGAGTCTGTACTCTGTAGATGGTAGTTGAGATGTTGAGCAAAATATTGTGAAGTGAAATATCCCCAAACCAAAGCCTTGGTTAAAAAAAATCACTATAGGTACTATCTTAAAACTACAAGGTGTTACCTGCTTCAGTGATCGCATGGGCCAGTGATGCCGGGATCATGATCAACTTAACGTTCACTTAAGGTTAACTTAACTTAATAGATGTCTTGGGAGGTATTTCACGTTAAATGAATGTTACATGAAGAGTATCACATGATCTAGCCAGCTAATCATTATACGAGTAACTTCTACAGGGCTATTTAGTAATTCATTTGTTGGTTTAATGACCCAGGTCTACTATTTAGCTTCAGTTCTAGTGATCGGACATTAAAACAAAATAATTAAACTAAAATAGGAAAGTTAACTTTATAAAAAAAAAAAAATGATAAATATTTATTAGGTATATCAATAGAAAAAAGTAAACATTCACAGATCATCACTTTACAAATAGTACAAATCACAAATCAAAGTACATCATAAATCTGTGACAACGCTAATTCGGGTTGATAGAAAGCGTTTAAAATAGTTTCTAAGATCATTGGTAGGAAGCAGCACTGCAGACTCAAGGGTGTGAAAAGGATTTTTCCGTTCAAATAGTCTGTTGAAGTCTTAGATCTCAAGTGTATGTAAAGTGTAAAGTCATCAAGTCAAGTGTACTTGACTATTCGGATAGGCCTATAGCTAAAGTCTCATCCGACATATAAATAACTAGTTGGGGAAAATAAAAGTTTTGAAGAAACAGACACTATGACCCGTTTGCAAGAGCGATGTTAAACATCGGCAAAGTACCGGGCTAGAATTGACAAAGTACTGGCTAATGTTTATAATAAATAAAAAGGGGATACAAATAATATCATACCTAAAATTTCCACAATGAGAAAAAAGTAGGATCAACCTATTAACCATCTGTTAAAATAAATAGCGAATAGCCATTGGTGTATTTATAGACCTGTTCAAAGCTTTTTATTGTGTATATCATTATTTACTTTTAAACAATCGGAAATCTCATTGAGTTATAGGAACTACTATTCTGTTTGTTCAGAACCAGCTTACAAAAAGTAATAAGTATTAAAACCCTCAATATTAACTTTTATCATGTAAAGAACTCATCATATGAATATGGATTAAAATAATATGCCACACATTTTGACTCGATTAACTTTATTTATTTTATGGCCATAAAATAATGGGTTCTGAACTAAACTATCAATACTAAAAGAGCAACGCATTTTAGCTAGAATAAGCAAATAAATTTGAATATAAATGAGTGTGTTTATTGCTTTTACAAAGCGCTACCTATTGGCGTATATTTAAACCAGGTGCTATATTTGTTCCTGTAAAATTGTTCATCTTTCCGTATCACCATGAACAAATAATAACATGGCTAGATTTAAAGGTGATTCAATACTGAAAAATAACTAGTCTTGCACGACTTTATCTTGATTTGATTAAATTTAACTTTAATATAAAGAAGCTATAATAAATCATCATTCTAACGTAGATATGGAAGATGTTTTGGATGAAGTTGTGTCAGTTGATGATTTAAAGGTTTGTTACAAAATACTTAAATATTGTTTTGCATTATAGAAAGGTACTTCAGATTTTAGTAAAATTTGTTCATTAAAACGTACTTTTATTCCCTCTTTACGAATTAGCTGTTACTATTATTTAGATTGTATTCAAAACATTTTAAAACAATGTATATTGGCTTTGTTTATATTGTTTTTTAAATTATTTTCTAGAAGCAGGATACTTTTGATCTTTTTTTAAGCTACAAGTAACTATTATGGTTTGCTCTATAAACTCAAATTTATTTGAACTTTGCAATAATTGATCATTAAAAATTAGCTAGATTTCAAAACGACTTGATTAGCTAGTCTTTGACACATCATAAATGACCTTGGTTCTATTCATATTTGTAAAATGTTAAAAAGTTATACCTAGTGTAATAATTTTTTATTTGAATTTAAAGTATCTTGTCACTTCATATTGATCCACGAGGACAGTACTGCTTAAATGATTTTGTAAATTTGTTCTAGAAATTCGAGCTAATTTACCATGAACAACTAAGAGCAGGCAACGTTTCACCTAAAGCACAGTTTGAATATGCATGGTGTTTAGTTCGAAGCAAATACTCGGGTGATATTCGTAAAGGAATAATACTTTTAGAGGACTTGTTCCAGACTGGAAATGTTGAAGGAAAACGTGACTATTTGTACTACCTGGCTATAGGTAATGCTAGGATAAAGGTAAGGCGTGTTGGTTTTATTAAAAATATCAGCTTATTGAAATTTTTAACATTAGTGGCCTATGCTATTGTTGATAAAAAAAATTTATTTGCACGTACATAAAAGTTTAATTATTTTTAAGACATAGCCTAAGCTTTATTTTTAAGTACATTTAATGGCTTACAATAAAGAGTTGAGTAATTAATGAACAATTTGAGCTTGTCATTTCTTATACAAGTTAAATTCTTGGTCGAATAAAGGACAAACACACACAATTCCTGTTCAACTTTAATACTTAGTGTGCTGCGAGGGCTCACAGTAGAGAATAATGTTCCATGAGAAAAAACAATGTTGAAAATCATCTGTTTAGGGTAAACAACTCGTTTATCTGTGATACCTCTTTGTAATTACACTCAATTTATGGTGATAGCATACAATATTACCTTGATCATATCAAGTTTCACCATAGTGCTAAACAAAGTGTACCTCATGTTTCAAACACGAAATACAAAACAAAAAATCCACTAGGCAATCAGTCTTCTAACTTAAAGTGTGTGGACATGGAAGATAAAGCTTAAGATTTTTTTTACCTTCCTAGCAGTATTATCAAAAAAAGTTTGGCAACACCAGGGTTACCGATCAATATGAAGCAGTTTGACTGATTCAAGGAAGCCGAGACTCTAAATTGAAGGACATAGTTAATTTATTCTTTATTACCTATATTATGTTCCCAGTAATAACTTTTGCTAAATATGTAAATCAATAGAATGAGTATAACTTTGTATAACAGTTTTCATAATAACAATGATGATAACGTGGGTCATTTCACACAAATATTTGTAAGTTTAATGTAAAATATAGTTGACCTATGTTCAACCCTAAGCCTTAATGAAGTCAAGTGAACGTTTATTAGTAAGAATGGGTCGTTATTTAACTTCTAAAAGTTTAGATTAAAGTAATAAAATTGAACTACACAGCTTGCCAACAGTAAAAATATAGTTCCAAAACACTATTTAATATTCGTATTCGTTGCAGGAATATACTCAAGCCCTTCATTTTGTGAGAGCCTTCTTGCAGATAGAACCTGGTAATCAACAAGTCCATGCTCTCGAAACAATCATCAGGAAAAGGATGGAAAAAGGTAGGCCAGCTTGAGACACTTATAGAACCATGCTTTGGTATCCTGACACAAGGCCATTGATCATGTAAGCTCCTTTACCAATTATGCCTGATTTAGTTTTTATTTTACACAAGACCTTTTCTTCACACTTAAAAAAGGTGTTTCTGCAGATTGTTTTCACAATCGATTCAATAAAACATTAATTGGTGACTAGCTATGCACATCAATACAGTTTGGTAAATTTTATAAAGTGGTGTTAGATAAAAAAAAAGTCAAGCTTTTGATATAGTAAATTACTACTTAGATTAAATACTTTTTATAACATGTGATTTTTCATTATTCTTTTAAAATTGCATTTTACCTTTAGGTAATAGCTTACTACTACAAACCTTCACCGTATTTAACCGAAATCCTGGTAAACATTTTTTTTGTTTACTTTACACCATATCATTTTTTCATTTTTTTAAATTGAAAGATATGCCAAAGTTGACAGTCTCTTCTAATATTAAAATAATTTAAATAGTTATTTTTACCGTCTGGACCTTAAATATAGGCATACAAACTTTGATGAGCGCAACTAAGCGTTAAACAAATTTGTTGTTTTGTTTCAGAGGGGCTCATGGGAATGGCTGTCGTTGGTGGTGTGGCCCTTGCCATCGGAGGATTGGTTGGACTGGGAATTGCGCTGTCCAAGAAATCCTGAATGTCTCTTAGACCACAGATCTCTTTAGTTCCACAAAAACACACTTGTTCTGAACTGGTGTGACAGACTTTGGAAACGTCTTGCTTCTATTCCATTTTATCCTAATCATTCAAGCATTGATACATTCAACATGTGAACTATAAGATGCTTAAAGTTTTCATTCATGAGCAAGAGTTATTTATTATTATATTAAACCAAGTATATATATTTTTAATAACATATTATGATTACATTTTGGCTTATTTATTAAGTTCAAGCTTTTTTTTCCTTTTTTCCACGAATTAAAGATGCTTAAAATGTTTTTGCTAAATCACATTTCTTTTAAACTGTCACATGTTTTTATAGCATAGGCCTTGGGATAGAATTTATATTTTATATGAGAGGAAATGCCGGAGCTTATATGTAAATTTTTGAGTGTCTATTGCAGTAATGTTAAAACATTATTTTTGGTGTGACGTGAATTATTGTCAACTCCTTAACCAAGCAGGCTTTTTGTCAGAATAAACACCAGTTTTTGTAATATTATTCTGCTGCAATTTAAATAATAGGAACATATCTTTTACTGAAATAAAAAGTTATCAACTCTCTATCCTATCTGGAAATATAGTATTAAAAGACTATGTTTGTTGTTAATATAAATATTTTTTAAGTTATATAATTTGTAATTTACAAAATTTTGAAGTAAACTTATGTGATGATTATTCCAAAGACTGAACTGCATACTAGGTTTATCATAGATTTTAAATTGAATTTCTCTACTTAATGTGAAATATATATATTAAAAAAAAAAGTTAAAATAACTCGACAAGAGTAGCCTAATTATTCATAGTAAACGCTTGAATAGGTATGGACTCTATACAAATGTCCCCACATTTCCTCTCAATTCTAACTTCCTCATCCTATTATCATAACTAAAAATGTGTATCTCACACTTATGACTTTATACAAACTACAAATGAAAATAATTATCCTCACTTTATGGTTAATGGTGCGCATTAACTCAATAAACCAGATTTTAATCTTTATTGTTAAATACATGTCTACGCCATGGTGTGAGCCTGTAAGCGAGCTATACCAACAGAGTGGCTGCCATTAGCGATGATAGTACCAACATTTGCAGGTAGAGGGTGTCATGTTGTTAGCACAAAGAACCCTCCGACTGTTAATCTCGGTTTTCTAAACCAGAGCTGCTACTTTATTCAAGTAGCGCCTCATGTGTCTTAACAATTCAGAGTTTGACCTCGTTATAGACTCAATGCTTCACAGATAAATTTTGAAAGCTCCGGGGATCGAACCCCGGGACTTTAAGATCTGTAGCCAGGAATTCTGAGCACTAGACCTTAATGGCGTTCTAAATACATAATATCTACACATACTTAACCAACAAAAAAAACAAAAAAAAACAAAAACGGAATCTATAGTTTTTTCATAATATGTGTGTTGTACTCATCTCAGATTTTAATGTTTATCATTAATATGAAAAAAAATTGGCTTATCAGACAGAATCAGCCATATCTAAGTTAGGTTTGAATGATCTAAGAGAATACTAAGTTTCTTCAAGTATCTATAACAAGGAAGTAAAGATTAGTTATCACTAGATGTCTTATATGCATTTTAACAAGTATTTGTTATAAAATTGGGTTTGGAACAATGAAAAGTAGGTGAAATATATTTCTATAGGGCATCCATGGCAGGACTGCTGGTATTTGATGTCTATGAAGTCACCATATACGCATTTGTTTATTTTGGCCGTCAGAACATTTACACAAACAATTTGTATTAATTTGTACCATATTTACATTATAATAATATTAATAATATTTAGCACCGCGTCTTACTACCCGTTCGGGTTATACGCTTTAAGTACTAATTACTCTAATGGATTAGGAATTGGAAAGATTATTGAAACACAAACTTATGAAAATAACCTTTTGGTTGAAGTGGCGTTTATGGTTCACTATAAAAAACTAACTAAAGCTTTTAAAATGTGACATACTCTTCTGGAATTAAAAACTGCAAACCAGCCGAAACAACGCCAGTTTGTCATACAGTCAAAGTGGTTGTGTTATACCGTTTACAAAATAAAAATCATCTATTTTGAATGGCTCTCCCTTTTTTTTTAAAATATCTTTTTTTGATGGCCAGTTGTTATAACAAGATAAGGTGTGAATATATATTCTGTAATTATTTTATGTATTTGGTTCTTCAATAAGCTATGAAAACACCAAATATACAGTAATCCTTAGGGAAGTATTATATTAGTCACTTTCAGTCACTGTTTGCAATAAAAACCTTCCAACCAGGGATGGCCTATATTTATTTACACACCAAAGGATTGAATATCGTTTTTGCATTGTAAATGGTTCAAATGCATAATTTTACCAAGAAGATACAGAAATAAAATTTAAACTAGCAAGTTATGAAAATATTGGGATGGTTCACAAAACATATGAATTAAATTATATTTTTCCAAGTTTATGCTAAAAATGTCTATTGTCGAAAAATGTATCAATTGGTATTAAAGTGATAAATTAATATCCAGAAGAATAGGTGATATCTTCTCAGATTAAATTAGTTTTTAAGTCAGGTGCTTAAATAATTGGTTGATTCAGAAAGTGTATGTTAAATAACCCTAATTTTAATAATAATTTAAAAATTACTAAGGCTTGGTTCAACAATTTCGGTAACTCAACTTATCTTTTAATACAAGTTATACTTATGGAATCTTTCAAGGCTGCAACGTGATATTAAGCAAAAATACAACATTTTAATTATCACTAACTTTTTTTGTGAAGATTAATAAATAGCCATAACTAAAATATATATTGCAATGGTATTGATTTATTCACCCCTTATATATTTTTAAAACAGACTTGAGTCCCGAGTTGCTACCCACTCGTTGATACACTTTATTTTGTGAACAGCTGCAGATCCAGAATTCTTGGAAATTATTTTGTCACATGAAGGTTTAAAATAGTTAACTGCCATGCATATACTCCTCTGATTGGTAGAGAAATCTCAGCCTAGTGCCATCAAGGATACAAAACATGTATAGCTTAAGACACTTATGTCACATCTCATCCTAATTGACTACAATTTATATTGGGGGCAACATGTATTTGTGCTGAATGCAAATATAAATAAATACAAGCATATAGGTTTCAAGTCACATCAATTAAACATAATATAAACACAAGTTATGCACTACATTTAAGGTTTTAACTCCAATTTTTGGCAAAACTGAAGAATTCCTTTCACTAGCATTGAGAAATGTGAATAATAAACTAAAGGTATTTAAACTATGTCTAGCTTAGTTATTATTATTATTATTAGCACCACGTCTTACTACCCATTCGGGTTATATGCACTTATGCTAAAGTGTAATCGTAGGGTGATTGTGAGATGAAATGGAGGACCTACAGCTTAACGTGGGATCCGAACCACAGTGGAGACCTGACACTCCAGACATTCACAAGTTGTAATAAATACATGTATTGTCAAAGGTAAAGGAAGGGTTTGGCAATCAGATAAATGTGTGTCGGGACCGAGGATTGAACCCTGGATCCCCAGCAAAGAAGTCTGACACCTTACCCCTTGACTGCCAGGTCATTGTCTAGCTTAATACCGCTCTACAATTACCCCTACCTTTACCCTAAATAGCTGCTAATTTCTGTTTATTAGTAGATGGATATACAACCTTTATTTATATGGCTAAATTTATTCATAATGAATAATTTAGGCCCAATTTCATAATCAGGCTTAATAAACCTCAAGTGAGGTGCTACACTAAATATATGTAATCTACCTTGAGCATAATTGAATGAGCCAGTTTTATAGTCAGGCTTAGTATGCCTAAGTGTGGTGCTACACTAAATATATGTCATCTACCTAGACCAGAATTGAATGGCCCAGTTTCGTAGCCAGGCTTACCATGTGTAAAGTGTGGCACTATACTAAATACATATCACCTACCTTGACCAGAATTGAATGGGCCAGTTTTATAGCCAGGCTTACCACGTGTAAAGTGTGGCACTATACTAAATACATATCACCTACCTTGACCAGAATTGAATGGGCCAGTTTTATAGTCAGGCTTAGTACGCCTCAAGTGTGGTGCTACACTAAATACATGTCACCTACCTATACCAGAATTCAATGGACCAGTTTCATATGCAAAACTGACCAATTTAATTTGAGTTTAGTTAAGTGTAGTAACACAGTTGAGGCGTACTAAGCCTGACTATGAAATTGGCTCTTAATATTTAAGTTAATAATACATTAGGGCACAACCATACTTGTGACCTGATCACCAACAGCAACCCTCATTTTATTTTCACTGCATCTTGCTAGCTCTTCAGGTTATATGAATATTAACTATACTAATGTTGTATGGAAAAGAAAGGTATAATTTAGAATAAATTTTACCCATATTTGTTTGGAGGAAGAGGGGAAAACCATTTGAGGGTGCCTCACCCACTCATTACATCTGACCGACATTCAAACCCCAATCTCGTATTGGTTGATCCAGCCTATTGTGAGGGTGATAACTTTGACCATACGTCCACCAAAGGAGGTTGCCAAGCCTTGTTACACACAAGGATTGCCATATTACATAACTTCTGTTTTTAATACATTCACAACCTTAGTTTGGTTGTATGACAGCTCTAAAAGTTAGCAGAAATAGTCCCTAATGTATCCCTAAGCCAACAACTGACATCTGTCACTTTGGATAGCTGTAATGAAAACATGTGTTAGTGTATTAATGTGATAGCCTCAGTAATTTAAGCCAATATTAATATTTAATATTTATTGGAGGTTGGGCACAAAGCTTATTAGTGTTTTATTCCACTTAAAAAAATATTATTACTCACAGCACTTTCACAAAAAGTTTAACAAACATAGCTTCAAAACGGCAACCGACAAATTTAACAAAACAAAAACAGGTTCTTCACAATGATGCACCCACGCAGTGGATGAAAATATTTTATTAAGTTAAATATTTTGAAATACGATAAAATAATCAGAAAATAATTTATTATATACAAAAAAAATTATAAGTATTTTCTCTTTTCCAAGTAAATATGATGTCTGGTATTTATATATGCACTATATTTAACATTATAGATAACATTCCAAAACAAGGAATAAGTACTTTTAATTATGTTTAAATATGGTTTTGGATTATTGAAGATTAATAAAAGTAATAAAATAGTGTGATAAAACTTAAGTTTATGATATTTTAAATGTAAAATATAACATGTTATTAAAAAACTTAATATTTACAACAAAACAGTGATCTTTTACAAGTGTTGGCAACCAAAAACCTAAACATTTAATTTTCGAACTGTCATCCAGGTAAAAACCTATAATGAACCGACTCTAGTCACAGTGAATTATAGTGACAGCAACTTGATCGTTAAAAGTGAGCGACTTTGGGTAACACATTTAATTATGTATGGGACTACGCAAACAAAAAAGGTTCAATACCACTGCCTTAAAAATATATATTTTAAACATATTTTATTGTAGATAATTAGAAAATTTATGATTGAAATGATAAAAGTACTATACATATAATATACTTGGAAGAGCATTAGAAAATATGCTTTATTCACTACTTTAGGTGTACAATAGACAATATAAAACACTAATAAAAAGATAAACGTCTAAATTGTTTGTGAGTAATATAAATATTTACAGACAGGTCACGAGAATGTGTACAATTATTCATCAGTAATATTATGAAAATAGCTGTCTCTTTCTAAAAGCTGACACACATGTCTATGAAGATATAGGCTAATTCTGAATAAAAGCTCAAATTTAATTTAAAAAAGAAAACAATCTCGAAATGGTAGAAGATTGACGGTAAACAGAGCACAAAAATATACACACTTCCAATAATTACACACAAAGCGAATATACAAATAATTGATAAAAACATTTTTTTTTAATATAAAACATGAAACAACAATAAAATAATTTATTTTGTAGAAGGGATAGTTTTCTCCAATGCTAAGTAATATTTAACAATTTTTATAGTTGAATTGTTAAAATTTTATACTGAACTCTTAAATTAGATGGCAAAACTTTTATATGGTTGTTATGTGGCAACTGGGAAAATTACCTCTGCTGCTACCATAATAAAATATGTTCGAGTAATCTGAACATGTTAGTCCAATTCAGAAAATACTTTTAGTAACCTGAACCAACCGGCTGAGTTGGCTTCATTCAGCAAACATAAAAAAGGATTTATGAAGCTATGATTTGGTTTTAACAATTTGTTGTAAGTTTTAAGTAAATGATCAAAGCAAAACTAAAATAAGAATCAGTAAGTTTAATTGTACTGCATAAGAGTTATTACTGCTTAATCAAACAAAACGTGAAATTCAATTAAAAATTGTCAACAAATAAATGACAAAGTTAAAAAATACACGGTCATCAGATAAAGCATTAGTCAACACAGTCGACATTGATATGAATCATGTGGTAAAATATTATTAGTCAACAATGATAGAATCATAAGCTAAAACATTTGTCGAAACAGTCAACATTGGCAAATTCATTAGATAAAACAGCAGGGTCAAAATTAACACTAGTATTATAAAACTAAAGTCAAATTGTTATTAAAAACCAATATCTAAACAAATCTAATGATACTTGACACACCACCATAGCGAGATGAGCACAAGAAACCCAAACCGGAGAAACAATATATTTTCCTCACATCTCTTTGTATAACTAATTGAGTCACTCTGAACAGTTAGGCTTTTCGTCCATGAAGCTACTCAACTGGGATCGGACTGCTTAGTGATTGACGTCACAAACTGGTCAGTAACTTGTTACTTTTTTTCCGTACACAATGCTAGGCAAAAGTGATGTGATTTCAATCAGTTTCGTACTATCTAGCTTACATGAACCTCCAGTCTTTTAGAGTATTTAATATTTATTGATATAATATCTAGTGACCATGATGCCGATGGGGATTTGGTTCTATATTATTATTACAGATATAAAAGACGTAACCAAAGAAGATTATGGATTTATCCATACATTGAAACCAATATTTATAAATGACTTATTTTTAGTTTTTCGACATTTCGAGTGGAATTTTATAAAAAAAAGTTATCCAAACTAGCTCAAAATTATGTAAAAGAATATAAAGTGCAGACTATTCTTTGCAGCAAAGGAACTGCAACACAGCGATACAAAATTTATAGGCTTGTACAGAATGTCAAAAGAATAATACATTACATATTCAATACTTGTTTATTTATGATTTAGTTTGTAACTGAAGGAGATTGGCAAATGAATAGCATGACGTGTTTCCATTGACTAAATCAGTTAGCAAACAGTAGCCCTGCCCTGTCAGCGGACTACCAAAGAATGGTAATAGATTTTACTCGTGTCACTTTTGATTCTTATATGAGTAGCTTTGTGGACGAAAGGCCTTAGGAGACTTAGTAAATCAATATTTATAGCTTGTTAAATCTAACTTTGGTTAGAAATAGAAGGCAACATAGTTTTTACAATAAATTACTACCAGAAGTTTTAACTCAGTGCTAACATGTTTGACTCTGACTCAAAAAATAAATGTTTAAGCCAAAGATAAAAGCACTCTACATAGACGGTAGTTTCTGATATTTATTTAGTACTGCATCTTACTATCTGTTAAGGTTACACACCTATGCACTAACTATTCTAATGTGTTAGGGATGAAGAAGATTGAATTTAGAGGAAGCACATCTGCATTTGTGTGGCAGTAGAGTGGGACACCATTAAGGAAAAACTACCCCCATTGCACCTGACCAACCATGTGGCCACTGGAGCAGGTCTACTATATATATATTACAAAATAAAGTGGTATTAATTATTTTAATTGTTTCACAATTTCTTAAAATATGTGGGAGGGAACTATATTTACTTTTTTTATTTAAAGAAGGAATATTCTTGTTAGTATCTAAACCCAACATGTTCATGTGTATTCACCTTCATTGTTGATTTGAGAACCAAGTTGTGTCTTTTGATTGATAAATTATCATATAATATTTCAAAGACATAGCTAAATAAAATGCAAATTGTAAACTGTTAAGATAACAATAATTAAGTCTGCCAAGCCTGGCAGTTTCACTCATGTCTTGCTGTCAAAAATATAAATTTTATATGTTTTTATAAAATTCCCTTTAGAAGTATCCCTATTGTGTTTCTCATATAAAGGTGGCTGTGAAAGCAATGCTCACTCATGGACCTATTGGACACTTTTTGAACAGGACTATTAGCCTACTTACTTTATGGCACCATGAACTTGAAAGTTCATTGCCGCACTTACAAAAGTCCGTCGCCCATCAATAACCTCAGCTAAATCCATCCCGTCTACTATAACATTTATAATTAAAAGGGTTTATTCAATTTTTGATATACTGTGCAAATGTTTAAAGTAGGTAGATACCGACAGTGAATGTACTTCCATCCTAAGTTCTGATATGAGCTCACACAACAGATTGTGATTATCTAAATTAATGTTTTCCAAACTGTACTCTGCTCTGGTTATCTCAGGCTTCGTGTGGCAATTTATGAATATTCTTTATCTGTTTTTCACATTATAAAATAATATCAGTAATTAGAATTGCCAATTTGTTCCAATATGAGTAAAGGATATTTGTCAAAGGCGCAACCAGAACATGTGATGTTTTACGTTTGTTTAGTAATTGTAAAATTTAACTGTCGTTATTGAATACTTTGGTGTACATTTTTTTAAAGAGGGCTTAAGCATGTACTTTTTTGGGTGCAAGGGCTCCTTTGGTCTAAAATGTTTGGGAAACCCTGTTCTAGATTACTATTACCAAGCAATATGGCTTAAACATATTAGATATATTTTTTGTTCCTTATAAATAGTACAAGTTTTTATTAATATATTGCCTTGATATACATTAATTTTTTTTTTAAACATCTCGTGTGTTATGACTAGACCTACTTTTGAAATATTTGTGCAGATAAAATTCAAACTCTTGTTATTTAATGTACAATGTAGTTATAGATATTATTAGAACATTTATTTCAAACAAATTAACACCCTGAATAGGGCCACAACATAATAGCTCCTCGCTGAGTAGGCAGCCTTTAACCTACACTGTTGTTGTATTTCCTTACAAATTTACCTCATAGTGGTTCCAGTTTTAGCCCTCTTTGCGTGTACTGATGTCGAGCGTGGTGAACGCCGTGCTGTGTTCGACCCACTCATCTTAGTAAATGCTGCTGTAATAACTGTGTTAACCTTGCTGTCTATTAGAGGAGACAAAACTTGCCGCGCCGTTGGATGAGAGTTTGCCTTTGATTGCTCCACATCTTTTGTCAGTGAAGACCTAAGTAGCATATTTTTGGTTTTGGTAGAAATTATTTTTTTACTGTCTTGGGCTCTTTGGCGCATTCGTCTCGCTTTGATTTGATTCAATTTGTCTCCTTGTGTTATCATGAGTGACATCCCCTCTTGAATTTCCTCAGATTCTTCGATGGTACCATTATTGTCATGTGCAAATTGAACCGTTTGGCTATTGTTTTCTCTTCCAGTCAACTGGACGGTGTTCATCTTATGATAACCGAATGACAAGGTACTCTCAAATGAACTCCCAGGTGAATTAGAGTTAAGTTTTTTCCATTTGATACTGTAGATGCCAAATGCTCTCTTAGATGGTATCCGACTGTTCAACCAAAGCTCATCTTGCTTGTTCACAAGCCACCTGTGCTGCTCACCAATAATGGAACCTGGCCGACATATTCTGATCCAAGCGATAGCTTCTTGGGCACTGAAGTGGAAATATCTCATAATATAACAGGCAATAAGACAGCCTGTCCTGCCAAGACCAGCTTTACAATGAACAGCTATGGCCCCTGTGGCTTCCAAAGACACTGTAAGAAATTGATTCATGATTTCATCACTGGGAGTGCTCCCATCACGAAAAAACAAATCTTTATGCACAAATCCTTCCTTGATGAATTTATTTTGTGAGTACTGTTTTTGGTTCAACCTCACAATTGTGCTCACGTTGTTCTTCTTAAAGTAGTCAAAGTAAGCCTCCGGGCCATGGTACGGGTAGTCATCTTTCGTCATTGTCTTTGCATGCGGCCCACAGAATGCCAAAAACTTTTGTGGGACAATCCAGTTCAAGTCTCCATTTTCAACTTGCTCATAAAACTCATATTCGTCAACATCAAAATCTTTAAAGTTGAAAAATCCCAGCGTCATGGCTTTGTATAGTGCTTCAAGACAATGCAGTAGTGTGATGTGAAACTTAGCTTTCATCAATGACGCATCTCTGAATGGTACAAATGACGGCCCGTCTGAAGTTAAAAGTCTGTATGCTTCTTCTGGAGTTTTCTTCAAATACATGACAGAGTAAGAAGCAATAAGGAATGCAGCATTTGCTCTTTTCTGCTTATTCAGAGTAGTGTAATGGACAATTATCTTTTCATCAAAATACTTTGATCTTAGCTTTTCATTCAACTTTTTGCAATACCTGTACAGTTTTGACAAGTTCAAAGGCCCAAAGTCATAATAAAACTGTTCATAAACCAACTCATTATCTATGCTAAAAAAGTGGGTTCGTGAAGTACATTGTGGTACAGTTGATGTGTTTAGTGTTACAAAAAACAATCTGTCTGTAATGAATTGAGATGCGCAAATAACGATTTTGTTGATTTCATCCATTTTCAACAGCTCTATTGTTAACTTACTAAAATATTTATAAATTAAATTCACTGTTATTTAGCCTACAAACAGCAGGCTAGGTATCTTATAAGTTATTAAAATGTACAGGCTAATAGTTATTTGACTCTTGAAAGCAACACAAAAACAACATTTTACCAAGCTAAGTATAATAACACTTAACTAGAGCTTCTGAGCTTAGAAGTCAAAAATCCATCAATACGAAATGAGTTTCAGATGAGTCCCTGATAAAATGTAGACAGCAACCTAGAAAAAAACAAAAATGTATACCTACAACAATGTTAATATAATTATAGGAACTATAGATACATACTATGAAAATAAAATAGTTTTGTGTTATACTAAATTCTTAAATAATGATGCTTCTTTGTAAAAACAAAAGATAGGTTACTGGTAGGTCAGACTTATTATTATTATTATTATTAGCACCGCGTCTTACTACTCGTTCGGGTTATACGCACTTACGCTAATGTGTAATGGTAGGGTGATTGTGAGATGAAATGGAGGACCTACAGTTTAGCGTGGAATCCGAACCATGGTGGAGGCCTGGCATTCCCCACATTCACAAGATGTCTTGTCAGAGGTGAAGGAAGGGATTCGTAATCAAATAAATCTGTGCCGGGACCGAGGATTGAACCCCGGCCGCCAGCACAGAAGTCTGACACCTTACCCCTAGACCGCCAGGTCAGACTATTTTCCTTAAATCTCACGAACAAATAAATTATATAATTCTTGATACCATGACAACACAATTTAGTTAGAATATTTTAAAATACTTACTACCAATATTTAAAAAAATACTATGGCATCAGCGCAAGCGAGCTATACTGACCGTGTGGCCGTGGCATATTGGCGAAGATAGTACCAACATTTGTGGATAGAGGTTGTTATGTGGTAAGCACAACAAACTCCAAGGCCATTAATCTCAGTTCCCTTGACCAGAGCCATTACTTATCCAAGTAGCTCCTCCATTATCCTGACGAGGCTGAGATGACCTCGTTACAGACCTACTGCTTCACAGAAAAATCTGTAAGCGTCAGAAATTGAACCAAGGACCTCTGTATCTGTAGCATAAGACTTTGACCACAAGACCACAAACAATATCTAAGCAATTAAAATAAATGTAATCTTAATGGTAAAATCAAGATTTGTTAGTTCAACAAAAGGTTGTTTAAAATAAAAATCATTAAAACATAATGTTTAGGTATCTAGTGTGTATGAACAGTTTAGAGAATTAACACTTGAGTAATGTTAATTTTATAAAAAGTTTTAAAAACGTTAAAATGTTAAATAATGTTTGTCAATGAATTGATAGACAAAGTGTTTCAACTCATTAAACTGATTTTTTCAAACTGCTTTTATAAACTATGCAATGATAAATATGTTAAATTGAGTTTAACTATGAACAATATTTTATTCAACTTACAAATCTTGACTTTATTACAAAATCACATTCATTTTTATTGCTTGAATTTTGGTAGTATTTTAAACATTTTGACTGTTATGTTGTCATAATATTAAGATGGCCAAATAGTGCCTCAGGAGAAAAACAAATGTTTTCTAAAATAAATTATATGACCAGACAAATAGTTAAGTAACAAAATGTTGGCCAAGTTAAAGTAATTTGTTTACTACTTTAAGAGTAAATTAAATCATTTTAATTTATATATTTCAAACAAAGGTTTGTAGTGCAGGCCACACACATTACGATATACTTGCACAAATTTAGACTTGCATCAGTATGCATGACACCAGTATAGACCACACACGGCTCAAGTTTACTTGTAACGATATCATTAATGTTAAAGTGACCGTCCAGGTGTGTTGTGTTGCGCGATAATGGCATCAATTGATGATGCTTTGGCAATAGTTGGCTTAATATTTGCTACAAAAAAACAGAAAAGACTTAAAATAAACCGAACTGTAAAGCCTGGTTAATGAAAAGAGAGCATTATTCGCACATCAACTTATTAAACGAATTGAAATTTGCACCCAAAGACTGGCATAACTATCTGTGTATGGACAAAGAAACTTATTTGAAGCTTCTGTTGATGGTTATGCCATTTATTCAAAAGCGAGATACTGTTATACGACAAGCCATATCACCACACGAAAGATTGACAGCAACGCTAAGGTTCTTCGCAATTAGGAGGGGTTACGAAGCCCTGAAGTTTACAACAATGATATCACCTCCAACGGTTACCAATACCGATACTCAACGTTTCAAGGTTGTAACTGTAACCGTTTGGAACAGGTACAGAGAGTATCGGTATCGTCAAATCCCTACCACTGAAACTTGCGCAACATGCTACACCCGCTCAAGTAAACTTGCGCAAACGAAAATGTGCACAAGTTCGGAATTGAAAATTGAAAATCCCACAAGTCTAGAAACTTGCGCAAAAATCTTCCAACACAGGTTACTGTATACTTGCGCAAGTATATCTTATCGTGTGTGGCTGGCTTAATACACACATAATGTATGAATGGAGAGAATAAGCACATACATCTATTAGCTCCCCTGTTTAGAAGAACAAGAGGCTTATTGCCACAGTTAAGTCTGTAATAGGGCCTGCTGTGTATTATTTGTGCCTTGATGCTACTAGCAGAATTAGCCTTTATTGTAGGATGAGCATTTGTCCTGGATTTTAGCATAGTGTCCCTCATTTGTAAATGTCTTGGATTTTGAATATACAAGCTTTTATTCTATTAAATTGTTTTCTCAACGCGTGTCAGGTCTATCACACATTTTGATACTCTAGACTAGACCTCAGGAGTCAAGATACAATAGAAAAAAGAAACAAAGAGTTGTCTTGTTTAGTTCACCCAATTAACAAAGGCAGGAGTGCGAAGTCAAGGAGCGAAGACTCATACCATATATTCCAATGCTTCAAATCACAAAAATGTTAAATTATTTCCTACTCTAATGAGATACTTTTATTTTAAGGAAGGCATTCAAACCCAAGTGCTTGATTTGGTCTCCCTTCCTGGTAAAACACCAGGAAAGATTTCAAAATCACTTTTAGGAACAGAAAAAAGAAAGACTTGACAAATAAGATCGTAAAATATTGTGTGGATAAAACCAATTTCAATTTTGATGGCCTCAAACGCAAAAGGACCAATAACATATTTTTGTGCTTAAATGAACAATTAAATCCACCCATAGTTGGAGTAGGTTGGTCTGAACACATCGTTTTCAATGCAATTTAAACTGCTGCTAACTTACTTCCTATTGAAACAGATTCCATCATCAACAAAATTTACAGAAATGTTTATATTTTCAATGTTCGAGTCAAGTTGCTTAAACAGTTTTGAGATGATGCTGAAGTTGAGTATTGTAAAAAACTCGGAGAGTGCAAAACTAGATGGTTAGCGCTAATGCTTGCAATTGAAAGAGTTTTGCAATTATTTGTTCCGTTGAAGTAATATTTTCTTTCCTGCAAAAAATTTCCGACAAGTTTGACATTTTTTTTTCAACAACGAAAACTCAAGAGTTTTGGTTATATTTGTTTACATAGCCAAGCTTCAGTTTTTCAAAGTGCAGTGAAAAGCATTGAAGGGAAAAAAAAGAGTTTTGGAAATTTCTGACAAGATTGACAACTTGATTGTTAGATATAGAGAAAGAATTTCTTGTTAATTTGTTCCACCCACATTAAACTTAATGTTTACCAATCATATTAACAAGGGTGAAAAAAAAAAGAAGTAAAAAGAAAAGAGAATGACCACATTATGGAATTTTATAAAAATTGTGTTTCCTATCTGAAACTGTGGAGAAAACAGTTTGATGAAACTAAGCATTTTAAATGGCTTGGTTTGAAAAGTAAAGTTCAGGGAATGATGTTGAAAAAGCAATAGAACATGCGATGAAATATTTCAATACAAATGAGTCATCAGTGGAAAATGATCTGTTCGATGAAACTTCGTATCTCAAGTCTTATGTCACTGATGACAAACTTTTGGAATGGAACGAAAAAAACACTGAAATTGACAGGTCGGTTGAAATTTTCAAACATTTTTAAACAGCAACGTTCCTTTTGAAACATGAAAGAAAATGGTTGAAGTAGGTTTGTGACTACCAGGGACAGATGCAGCCACAGAAAGAATTTTTCCATAATTCATCATTTGTGAAGTGCAGAAAAAAAAACTGAGCGTAGAAACATTAAGAGCAATGATTATGACAAGATGTAATTAAGTCTACGCTTGTGAAGAGTTCAAAAACAAAAGTGAAAGCAATGTTGATTTAATAATAAAATTCCTTCAGTAGAAAAATATCAATAATGTTTTTATATAATTCTTTATGTCCAAGTAAGAATTACTAAATGCTTATATTTAGTAGTGTAACTAAGTTAAATGATTTTTAGAACTGATTTCAAAGTTCATCCTTGGTTATTTGATTACTTATTGTGAATATTTATTGTGAAAGTTCTTATGCACAGTAAAAACATGTTTTAGTGAGGTTACTGTTATTATATTTTATAATTTTTGTTCCAGATTGGCATGAGTAGGAAATGGTCACCCTACTTTATTGCCCTAGTAGATTGATACAGGTGAATCACTTAAAACTAAGCTTTCTGTGGCAGAACGTAAGCTACTAACTTTAATTTTTAGAATTTGACATGCTTACTGCTTACTCTTGTAAAATATGTTGGAAGTGAGCTCCTTGTATATCAATACATTTTTGTGCTCAAGTAATCGTGTTAAGATGTGAGGCGGTTTTAAGAGGCCCACCCTCTAAAAACTTAGTTTTTTCAGCATTACCTTAATGTATAAAAGAACACCTGTTTACTCTAAAATATATGAGTTATAGGCTATTGATTTTTTATTAATTTTTTATTTAGCACTGCATCTTACTATCTATTCGGGTTGTATACTTATGTACTAATTACACTAATGTGTTATGGATTGGGGAAGGTTGAATTTAGATTAAGTGTACTCGAATTTGTGTGGAGATATGAAAAGTACTTAAGGAAAACCACCCTCAGTACAGCCGACCGGGATTTAAACCCCAATCCCCCCGTCATCAGCGGCCTTATACCATGTGACTTGGTACTATTTATATTTTTTAACTCATACATTGAGTAGGTCTAAATCCAGTTAACGAGAAAGCTTTATAGTAAAAAATAACAAAGCACACTATATTATTCTAAACTTATACATATATTGAGTTTATCTATGTTTAATTTATGAGTGTCATTTAATCACTATTTTGTGTTAAAAAACTGTTTAACTTAGTAGAATGTTCTATAAATGATTATACATCAAATTTAGACATTCTGAAAATTGAAGATTGACACCTGGACACGGGAAGAGAACCCAAAACCTTTGGCTTAGTACGCCAATGCTTTAACCAGTGAGCTGCCCAGGAATTGTCCCAGTGCCCATGGTCATTCTTCACTCATATTTTAAGGGAGAGTATATGATGGGCGTGTAGAAATCGTCAGCTACAAATGTGTGATTGATTAATATCACGCTATCAAATAAAGCAGCCACCCTCAACCCGATAGTTGGCTTATTGCTACGACTTGTAAACTTATTATAATCATAAGGGATTGCATATTTAAGAATCAAATAGTCAAAGCTATATTTGTTTTAGTGAGGATTACTCCATCTAGATATCATATTCTGAAAACTGACACCTGGACACGCGAATCTTCACTAAAACAAATATGATAGATTTGGGTATTTGATTATTAAATTTAAAGATGGGGCACTTGGATCCTCAAATCCTATGGTATTCGAGAAATTAGAGATTCGCAAAAAATCTAAAAAAAAGTAGGAGCCATATCCAATACAATTATGAAAACTTTTGAGTTCAAAATACAAATTTTAAGCAATTGGTAAAAGGATTTATTATACATGTTTATTTTAAAGGGTAGCAAAATAAAAGAACTAAATTGATAAAATATAATTAATTTACTACAAAAAAAGTGTTCTATTGTGTTAATAATGTAATACCAGTAGACATGAGAAACAAAAGTGCATTTTTCAGTGACCTTAAACAAGTTTTTTTGAATTAACTTTTTAGTATTTTCACGTTAAATAAAGTTGTGGGCTTAAATATTTAAATATTTTATGATTTTAATTTGGATGCTAAAGAAAAGGTAAGATTCAGATTCAAGAAATATAGGATCTGACCCAATTCTAGTTTAAGACATGTATTTAACGAGATATTTCATATATGTTTCCTTCGTCCTTCAAAATTATTTCCCATGGTTATTGTTGAAGTCGAAGCGAAGAAGACCTGGCCTTGACTTTGACATTATAAAGTCAAATGTACACCTCTATTGGTTTTTTTTATGGTTTACAGTTACCGTACTGTCTTAATTATTATAATGTATTGACGCTATTAACAAACCTTAATGCTATTAACTTCTTGAAAAGTACTAACATTGTGTTTCTCTACTTCTTTGCAAATAATCTACGAAAAAAAGTTCTTGTCACAACCCGTATAAGGCTTTAAACTTATTCTAGATTTGGTTCAGTTCTCATCAATCACAAAGAAATAAAAGCTCTTCATTTGGGCTGTTTTTAAATTCTCCACTTATGTGTACTTTAGTCTCTTGCTTTCGTAAGGATTTGGAGAAGTCTAGATGCATTCAAATTATCACCAAAGATGCTGATGCACATCTCACATATCTTTGGATCCAAGGACAGAAGCAAATGTTTTCACCATACCCTTGTGCGCCGTTTGACTGGCAATTGTTTTATTACCTGTGTTTTTTTTTCTTTACTATAGCAAATAATTTTTATTTTCCCCCCATAATCTTAAAATACTCGAAACTTACCTACAATTTATTTTATTGTAATAACATGAACATTATCAGGCTGGACCTAAATCAAGGGGTCGCCAAACTCATCGAGTAAAGGAGCTACCTTCAAAATGTCAAGCTACCAGATTAAAAATTTGCCGCATCGCATGTTGGCCATTATTGTAGCCTGTACATAAGCTTTGCCATCTCACCTTCGTTAAATTGGATATGTGATTGTCTGGATCTGTGGTTCGGATTCTTAAATGTTAGGGAAATAATGTAGAAATCTTAAATTTTGTACTAAAATTAACTTTTTATTGACCTATAAAATAAAAGGATTCCTGATTCTTTTAAAACAAAGTGATAGTGAAGCATATTTAAAAAAAACCACTTGGTATGACTTCTGCATCTATTTTGCACCACCTACAGCTGAGAATCAGGACTTACATCGGTAGGGTAGAGCAGAAAAACACCCTCACTTGAAGAGCAGCATGAGCTAGAACTAGATAACTTTCCATTGAGACAAGAGGCTATACTTAACCTAAATGAACAACTGGTAGCTCGAGATAGACCATTTGGCGACCTCTGACTTAAATCAATATGACAAAAAAAAAGTTCCATGTCCCATCTCTAGAAAGTATGTTCTAGTACAATGGTGACTGGGGAGTGGAGGTGAGGGGCTAAAAATATCTTCAATATAACCTATGTTTAAGGGTTAGGGTCTTCCTGTTGGTTTTAGAGAGAAAGGAAAAATAGAAGAGAAGCGTCCTTATGTTTTTAGTTGGAAAACCCTTATTCACTATGACAAGGAATAACAAAGAGCATTAAACATAGCCTAATAAGAAATATGGTAGATAGTAGCATTGTAGTTCCAAGAATTGATAACTGTTCAATTAATATAACGCTGTCTTCCATCAAAAGTGTGTGGAAAATAAGATGTGTCACTGTGATAATATAAGGATCCTTGGAACTAATTAACCAACTTGCAAGACAAATACAATACCAAATTCATATTTCACCATTATACATGTGATACGTTTGCAGATATAGGCCTTAGGTATATAACTAATCCTTTGCATTAATAATAATGTACCGTACATTAGCTTTTTCCAATATAATTTAACCTTCAGGCCTAATCGTTTTAGACACAAAAAGTGAGGTTTGTTGGGTTAATTTATAAGTGGTGCTTAATTTAATTAACATGCACACAAATTAAATTATAATATAAATATTTTAATGTATTATAGTTTAAGTCACCCCTAATGCAACTCTATGCTTTAATTTTAATGTGTGCTGGCCGTTTTCTTGCCATGTCAACAATGTATCACATCCTTGGTTCCAAAAACGTAGGAGGGGTGCTGCATCCTTGGCGACTTTTCGGACAAATCTGTATGCCTATTTGACGCCTTCAAAGGCGATTGAACTAACAAGGTGAGCAAATAACGACGAATAAATAAATAATTCAGAGACAACCTTAGATAAAAATGTAGGCCTACCTAATAAAATGTTTATTACATGGCCCCTAAGCGTATAAAATAAGATTGTAAGTGAACCGATACTGCGTCAAGCTATTATTTCATTGTGTATCAAAAACATAAGATGCAGGAATGTCTTTATTTTTAATATAAAACATTGATTTGCCCACCTATGAAAATATAAAAATAGAGCATAATTGACACAGAACCAAACATATTGTATTTATATATTAAAACGAAACTTACCAATAGCATAAAATACACAATTAAATGTACAATTGGAATTGTTACCTTAAAAACTAGCCAAATAAAGTCAGCATTAAATCATTTCCAATAATTTTAAATACTAATTGCGGTCCCACGCAAAAACTATGTTTGCAGTTTTCCTACATTTTACTGACTTCTCTTCTTTTGAATATTTATTATGATATATAAAATTACTAGCTCAAAGTATATAAATTTCCCTCCACTAAGCATAGCTTGAAAACTAGAGGCTACCATCTTAAATATTTCCCAAGGAAATATGTTTTAAAAGAACAGAATTGTAGATAGATAGTCCATTCCATGGAATTCAATGAGAGTGTGTTTCACTATCAATGTAATAATTAATATGGCCATTACAAATTTAAATTCATTGTATATTTAAACTTATCGGATGGTTCACAGACTCAAATATTTAAACTTAGAATATATTGTTTAAACCAAGTACCGCACCTATATTTTAACTCACGGTAATATGTAAAAAATAACGGTACCTAGGACTATAATTTGTTAGAATGTGTCAGTGCCTAAAACTAAATATTTGAGTATGAGAATATACGCCAGATTGAATCTAAATTTAAATGTTCGATATCTCGGAGATAAAATGAACAGGTTTAAAAACAATTTACTCCTGAATATACCTTGATTTTCCTGCAAATGGACATTTGGATGACCCTCTAGAAAATACAAACTTTTTTTGCGGTCAACATTGAACACATTTTGTTATATTATTAGTGTTATTTTATAGGTATTGATAATATAAATCAAAAGGGACCGCTGCGGAACAAATAGATTCACGTATGGATACGTAAAAGTAGATCTAGTAATTTTTTCTAGTTATCAGTTAACTTGGTCCCACACAACTTGGCAAATATAAAGGAGGGCATTGTTTAACATTTCTGCAAATATTAGGCGAATATTAGGCAATGAACAAGTGGGGTTCCCACACACATTACAAGTATCACAAGGCCAATACTTGGACAAGTAATTGCCCAATTATGCTGGCAAAACCTGTGTCTTCCATACCTACACCACTTGCGATGTTCTTTATTTGTACTCACGAGTATAAAAAAAATGAATCGTGAAAAACTAATCTCGATTTATTCATGCACAAGCACTCTATAAATCCTACATGATATTATTTTAACAAAAACAATGTTTGCGGAGTAGTCAAGTAACAGATTATTATCAAAATAGTGTTTATTGAAACATGAGAACAAAGGACTTGAGACCCCCACTACTGGCCGCAGCCTGCGAGTCACCAAATCTAACTTAATGAAGATCTTATTTCCAGCGATGTCATTAAACACTTTTGACATTTTTTCGAAGTCTTAACATGTGGGCTTATAAACATCATCTGCCCCTTGGACGGTGGTAATGCCATCTTTAACTCTTTTCAATAGTGGGTGAAATGATAACATTAGTGACTCCTTTTTCAGCTCATAAATGGTTGATTCTATGGAAAACTCTCACTATCTTATCTTCCAGGCATCGTGTATTTCATTACTATTATTATATAGTGGGTGTTTGCATTCAACAATATAAACCCCTTCTAATAAAGTTTCAAGAACTCTATACTGTCCTCGTTACTCCACTTCATATCACAACCAAGACAAAATAAAACACAAATACCTACTAAACACAAAACATATAAGCGTCTAGTGCAAACAGAAAATACGAAATGGCAATCAAGACGAAAACATAACAAAGAGATTTGAGCTAGGCACGTCAAGACATACAATATGTTTGTCGTTGCTTGGCAATTATATCCAATGTTTCCAGAGTATTGTGGGAACTACAAGCGCCAGGACCAGTCACTTGGCCAGTTATTGGTCGCCTTTGACTTGTGCCAGAAAACCGACAGCGGATGGCAGACAAGTGCCTCATTATTTGGCAAGTATCTACAAGTATTGGCGAATACCACCGCTTGAAACTGAAATTTAATAGTGATATTTACCAATCAACGAGTGTGAAATACCACGATGGAAAGCCACAAGTTCAATTTCCGGCCCGGGCAATTTGGTTTGGCATACTTCAAATAGTATTCCGAGACATCACAAAATTAATAATCAAGTATATGCCAATTTTTCAGCAAATCATACGACTTCAAAATTTTCAACTTTTACAGTTAATTTCATCAGCTGCATCTTACATCTTCAGAATTATTAAACATGGTTTTTAAGTATAAAACAACATTCTTTCTCGACGTAAATATTAATTTTAACGAAATTCAGACTTTTATTCATTTGTACTATACCCATTAATTGTTGGACTAACAATAAGGGAATAGACATTCCATTAAATTTATGGTATTAGGAACGTGAAAGTTCATTGCCGCACTTAAAAAGTACGCTAGTCCCCGCCTATACCTATCTTGAACTAGTTCTATCCAGTCGACCTCTTTATACCATGTCTCTTTCAAGACCATTCTAATGTTATCCTTCCATCTGCGTCTAAGTATTGTCAATGCTCTCTTCCTATTGCACAAAGATTACTATCAACTATTTTATGTTATATTATTTCAGAGTTTGGTTTGTGAATAGTAATAAAGTCATAAAGTCCTACAGATACCGTGAACTCAGGATAGTCTAGTGTTAAACATGTTAAAATGGTTTGAGATTGAAGGAATATTAACTTTTAATTATATAGGTTTCTTGCATACTACATGTTCTTAGTATGTTTTATAAAATGTTTTATTTGATTTTGTAGACGATAGTTTATTTAGTTTTAAAATACAAAATGGGGTTCAATCTTCATTGGCTTATTCAGTAGCGGATTTAGGCTTAGGCCCGTGAGGCCCGGGCCTAGGGCGGTAAATTTTGAGGGGTGCCAAAATTTTTAAGATGACTAGATTAATCAGATAAAAATAATTTATATTTTAATTACAAGCAATTTATTATTAATTCTATATTTAATTGTTATGTTAAAAAAATAAATGTTTAATTTATACCTGAATTAGATTTCTTATTATTATTGTTATTATTTTCATTATTTTATACACACACACATATATGTATATATATATATATACTGTTACAAAAAAAAAGGGCGCCATATCGTCTTGGGCCTAGGGCGTCCTCAAACCTAAATCCGCTACTGGGCTTATTACAAGAATATACAAACTTTGTGCATTTATAAACTAAGATCTATTAATCATGTGTATATAATAAACAATGCAATACGTTATATACATCAGTTTTTCATAAGGTAACTTTTAAATATATCACATTACGATTGGGGTAGGTAATTCAAAAATATTCATAAATTCAAAATAGTCTATTCTTAATGAAGATGCTGCTGTAAATTTGTTGTATACTTTTTGTAATTAGATTTTCAGTAGCATTGTTTTGTGTGGTAACTGTTAATCTAATACATTACTTTCTCTCGCTCTTAGATTAAGTCGTTAATAACCATGGTGTTAAAACGTAGTGCATGATATTAGTGGAATTCGTTCTTTTCAGGTCGATTAAAGAAAGGTTGAGCTTGGCATTCGTGGTGTTTTTTAAAAAAATAATATTTTCAAAATGATTACACTTTCAAATTCTGTGAAAATAACCGCTAATAATATGCGTGGGACACTATGTCTGGTCCACTCCCACATGACGCGACGTGCTCTACAGGAGGTTCAAACTACTGACTCGTGGCACAGCACGGTGCCTCACATGTCAGCCACAAGTACCCCCCTTTAAACCCCTTTCCTACCCCGGCTAACGTCCTAGTAATGAGATTCAGGGCAGTGGGCGCAAAGGAGAGGTTCACAACCTGAGCGAGAGAACCATATTTTAAAGTTTTGTCAATCTGCACCGGTGGTACCACGGTCTAAGGCATCAGTCTCGCAATAGATGGGTTTTCTATGACAGGGAGGCCGAAGTTAAAATTTCACCAGGGTGAAATGGAAGGTGGTTTCTCAACCCCCTCTACACGCACAAGAGGGTGCACTTTCCCTAAATTAGCGTCATCCCTCGCTCAAATTTGAGGACGTGTTAAGGGTCCACCTGCATCAGTAGACACGTGGGTTAAGGTATACATTTTTTTCAAAATAAGCTATATTAGTCCTAACCAGTCAGAAAATCAATAAAAAAATTTGAGATGGGATGCTTGAATCTTATATTTCCTCGAATCCTATGATATTTGAGAGATATTTGTAAAAATCTCAATAAAGTATCTTAAATACAATAATTATGAAGACTTTGTCTTGAAATAACAATTTTAATCAATTGGTAAAGGGAACGGTATAGACTTGACTGGTTGGGAGAGTAACACACACACACACACACACACACACACACACACACACACAAAAAAAATGGGATTATGGTAATTAACTTATATAAAAGGTGTTCTCGTTTTTGTTTTTGATGTAATATAGGTCTACATGACAAACAAAATAGAATTTGTCTGTAAGACCAAGTATTTTAAATGGTATGAAAACATAAATTTAACGGTTAAAATATATTATTTTGATATACTAATCTCATGTTTGCTAGACTGGGTTTGTAATATGTTCGTCTGGCACGGGTGGGGCTGGATCGAACAAGAATGTTCCCAAATGAGTGTAGTGTTTGTACATTGGCATTCCTTGGCTATTGTAAGTATGGTCGCACAGGTGGTCTTATACGAATCTGTCTTTATAAAAACCCTGTTGCTATGTGCTGGGGTGAAGGCTCTGATTGGTTCAGGTTGTAATAAGAGGAGGCGCCTTACGGCTTCCGTGTGAATGTTCTTTTGCATTCTGAACAAAGGTGATAAAATTGTGGAAGATACTGGACGTGTGGACCAGGAGAGTAAAGAAATAAAGAAATTAAATCATGTATTAAAAATTGTGTTGTAGCAATGTGCATTTAATGATCACAATTAAAATAAATAATAACTAAATCTGATTACAAAAACGAGTACAACCACTACACGAAATAAAATTATAACAATCTATATTTGAAACATGAAGCAAGATCATGCATGATTGTTTTCCCATTGATGATAATTAATAGCACATGTCATAATAAATATTTTATTCATTAAGAAGAACACAAAAAAAATAAAACAAAACACCGTGGAATATATAGAGGGCATTATGGGTCTTATTTTTTGGGGGTCAAGGTTCACCTACTACAAAGTGCTCTATTGGGGGCTTGCCATGTTCTTTGTAAAAATGTCCACTTCCATGGCTTAAGAAGGTTTGTATGTCACGACTTTGTCACCATTTTGGACCTTCTCCCGAATAAAGTGCTATTTTATACTAATGTTCTTTAATCGTGAGCTTATTATTGAATTATTTACCAAATTTTGGGTGGGCATGTTATCATTGAAGATTTGGATGGTTTGTTGAAAAGATACCATGTCGTTCAGCAGCAGCCTCAAAAGTATTGCCTGCCTGGCCGCCTCTGTTAAGGCCATGCACGCAGCTTCTTGAGCAGATAAAGCGATAGTTTTCTGGATTCTCAATTGATCAGTGAATCCGCACAAGGGAGGTTCGGCTAAGAGTACGCATCTAAATAAAACACGGCCATAACTTTAAAATGTATTTTAAAATTAAAAACATAACATCTCCTTTAAAATGCAAACATTGTTTGGCTAAAGTTCTTAAAATAGTTAGAGATTAATTTTTAGTACAAAACTGTAAATTGCGTAATCTTGAAAGACTAGGCAGGCAAGAGTTCGAATTGCGTCGACCAAGTGTTCACGACTCTTGTCATCAAAAGTGGTCACATATGTAAGGTCCATTACATTCGTAGGCGGAACATGCGTCCTGCCACCATGCACTGCAACTATTACACTGTACCCAGTCGTCATCAACATCACATCCACATTAATTACAGTGAATCATCATCGAGCTGAATTTCGACTAGGCCAATACCTGTAATACTTATAGTGTGTTCCTATGATACGAGTTCGAGAATGCCAAGGATATTTGGTTTAGAAAGCTTAGAAAATTTCTTTTGATCAGAGCACATGTGTGAGGTTGAGCCACTATCCAAACACCAAATAGATTGTATGGCTGGTGATAGGGGTGTAGGCCTATTGAAAGACATTCTTCAATTTTAGAGGCAGTTTCTTTATCTGTTTGTTGAACTAGCAATCCTCCGCCCTATGACAAGACTTCTTGCATCACTGGTATCTTATGTTATTAATATAATTTTTATTTTTTTGACCTTCACCAGATCAAACATTTTTGTGACTTTAACCTGAATAAAAACTTTTGCGGTGAGGTTTATTACATTTTAAACTAAAAATGCAACATTGTGTTAATATTTAAGGTCATTCTTATGCATAGCAATTGTTTCCTCCGTAATATTCATTTTTAATCCGCTGGAAGTCGGTACATTATCAATACTTTCAATTGCTATGCGGGAATTTTCGTAGGCAAAGGACAAGCTGTAGAGTATCATAATGCTCAACAGGTCACAGTTTATTATTATTATTAGCACCGCGTCTTACTACCCGTTCGGGTTATACGCACTTACGCTAATATGTAATGGTAGGGTGATTGTGAGAAGAAATAAAGGACCTACAGTTTAACGTGAGATCAGAACCACGGTGGAGGCCTGGCATTCCCCACATTCACAAGATGTCTTGTCAGAGGTGAAGGAAGGGTTTGGTAATCAGATAAATTTATGCCGGGACCAGGGATTGAACCCCGGCCGCCAGCATAGAAGTCTGACACCTTACCCCTAAACCACCAGGTCACCGTCACAGTTTAGCTCTATTCCTATGTCTTAGAGCTTATCCACCGCATTTCTAAACTCATCTACATAGATACTCATAGCATCGTTGTCCTTCATCTTGTGTAGGACTAGTTGTTTTTGTAGTATGGCTTTACGAGCAGGACCTTGACTTTGGTATAAGCTTTTCAATTGGTCCCATAACGACTTAGGCGTGTCACAATTTTTCACCTGTTTCAGGTCGTATTTTATATTAGATCCCACCCGGCATATATGTCGGATTCCTGCCATTTTATATTATCTGCTTCTTTTGCAGATATTGGTGTTTCGCCACTCACGTAACCTCCAAGTCCACTACGAATGAGAAATGCTTTTGTCTGCATTTCTCACGTATCATAATTATTTTTATTTAATGGGCCTATTTTATAAATACTGACGTTAAATTATGACATTTCAACCACGATTTTGAGTCGAATCAAATTGGAAGCTAACAAACACGAATTGACGAAGTGTTTCAGACAAACGCTAAAGAAATACCATTCAAAAATTTATCTTTAAGTCTTTACTCGAACTTCAAAAACATTACGGAGTACATAACCTATTGGAAATGGTAAAAAAACAAACATAATGTAATGGTTTAAATACATTATTTTAATTTTAAAAATAAAGTAAGATTATGAATGATTGTTTTTCTTAGTTGATAATTATTAATAGCAGAAGTAATAATTCTTTATTCATTATGTAGGACAAAGTAGGCCTGTATTAAGTAAAACAAAACACAATTGAACATTTAGAAGGAATTGTGTATTTTTGTTTGTCAAGGTTCCCCTACAAAGTGAGTGCTCTATTGAGTGGGTGAAATTAGTCCCAACACTACGCCTTAAAATACTTTTTTAAAAGTTAATTTTAAATATTTCCACTTTTATATATTGTACATTTTAAAGATTCGAGGATTCAAATTTGAATTCGAGATTCGAAAGAAAATTTAAGATTTGGATTTGAGATCCGAATTTGAGAAATATAAGATTCTTCCCATCTCTTAAAAAACAACACTTTACCTTTAATTGAAGAACTTTTTGGCCACAACCAAATTGATCCCGTAAAAACACACATTTAAACAATTGTAGGCCCCTACAATTAAAGTCCCTGGAGGAAAACGACAAATTTTTACTCGTTCCTTGGTGTGTCCTTGGTTTGGTGCGATGCTGCTGGAAAGGATGGGAGGACAATCCTGGATAAATGTACCAAGTTTTTTTCCCTCCGCACAAATGTGGGTACAGTTTTTTTTATTCTACCTTCGTCACTACTTACCCCATTAGTGTAAATACACAAATGGTCCAGATAGGTGATAAGACGTGAAGCAGCATTTTCCTCGAGAAAGTATGGGAAAAATATTACTCTCAATGTGAATAGTCAGCTATTTAACCCCCAAGCTACTGTGTCAGAGCTAAGTATGTGACACCCTATCCCTATCTTACTGGTTTGATAAGGTGTTGTCTGATTGGTAAAATTGAATTATATTTTGCAAAGCGGGCTGCATCTCAACTTGATGCACCTGAGCACTATAACACAAACACGCCAATATATGAATTAGAAAGAGAGGCAAGAAAATGAGCGGTTCATCCTCTTAGGCCTCTTGTTTACCTATCGATAACACTTCCCCTCTCCCGCTGACTAGTATAAACACCAACTCTACTATTTGCACTTGGACAGTATTGATTTGAATTTCAAAATTATATTATTCTTGTTTTATATTATAAATAGACATATGCTGCAACAGATTTTTTTTAAATATAACTCCTGGCAGGAAGATTCCAACTAACATTTTCACGAGTAAAAACAAATAGCCTAAGTTTAACATGATTAAAACATAGGTTTAAAAAACAACAACTACTTCAAGATTGAAACAATTATGTTGTGGGGTGTCCTGGCGGTCTAGGGGTAAGGTGTCAGACTTCTATGCTGGCGGCCGGGGTTCAATCCTCGGTCCCGGCAAAGATTTATCTGATTACCAAACCCTTCCTTCACCTCTGACAAGACATCTTGAGAATGTGAGGAATGCCAGGCCTTCACCGTGGTTCGGATTCCACGTTAAACTGTAGGTCCTTCATTTCATCTCACTATCACCCTACCATTACACATTAGCGTAAGTGCGTATAACTCGAACGGGTAGTAAGACGCGGTGCTAATAATAATAATAATAATAATAATAATAATAATAATAATAATAATTATTATTATTATCTTGTGATGATTTATTAATCTTAGAATTATTTAAGAATGTGTCGCTTTTATTTTAATGTTACATCTTAAAAACCCGCCTAGTAAAACGTAAATACATGAACATTAACGCTACGTCGCAGGTAGGCAACGTTCTTAAATTTAAATTTAAAGTATAGTTTTTTAATATCTTGATGGATTTAGGGTTCTTATCTAGAATTTACTCTTTTTTTTAGTTTATGAACAATTAAATAAACCTTAAGTGGTGGCGAAATGGTCTTAGGTAGAAGACTAAAATTGCGCTTAGTCTTAACGTTGATATAATAGGTTGAGGCTATAGTGCCGACTGGGCGAACTTGGAATGGTTTTTTTTTCAAGTGTGATTTTTTTGTCTTCCGTACTCGCTAATAAGGGTACATTTCCTTGTAACTTCCCTGATCCCTACATCTACCTGTCTTGGCTATACAAATTTAATTACACCTTTTTTAAATCACCACGTCTTACTACCTGTGCAGGTTATCCACTAACATATTATAACTACGCTAATGGGCAGGGATGACGAAGGAAGCATTTTAGAGGTAATATACCCGCATTTGTGTTCAAGGAGAGTGGTAAATCTTTTAGGAGATCACACACACACACTGGATATATTTGGTCTGTGTTCATACTCCTACCTCTCCATCAACAGACTAAACGAGCCTGACGATTAGACTGCGAGGCCACTAGCGCGGGTCATACCGCTTATAAAATTTAAGATACAAAATTGAGGAAGTTTGTATTAAAGTTTTTATTGAATGGAATCAGGAATGTATGTTACGATGCCAGGGCGTAGTGTTCTTCTATAGAAAAATGATTCACCACAAGGAAGTAAATTGTTGATCTCTTTCTGTAGTGAGTAGAAATAGATTATAAACTAGTTTGAGCGGTGATTGGGATTTATACGCCAGAGGAAACGCAACAAAGGACCAACTCATGCATTCGCATTACAATGCTTTCTTGGTATTTTACATGCAAATCGTTAATTATCAATCCATTTTAATATTCCTTTACGATTTATAAATATCTACACGAAAGATTTCACTAATGGCTTCTAACCATTTACATGTTTTAACCCCAATTTTTTGTCTGTGAGATCATAGCGATTCTTTGACAATCTACAAGCGTTTGAATCCTAGTTTTTAAAATTGATTTCTTTAACTTAAATTTAATGCTCATCCGGTCTATTCGCATTTAACTACACTAGTGGGGGTAGGTAGAAATTAGAGAAAATGTACCCTTACTTGCGTGAAGGGCTAGGAAAAAACAATTTTTGAAAAAATTATCCCTAGTACACCCAGCCGAAAATTGAATCGTGACCCCCCCAACCCCCCCATCACCCACAAACCAAACCAAGCTAACATGACGTTAAACCCCTGTGTCTACCGATGTTTGTTTTAATTACTATTAGTTACTTTTATAGTTATTATACGAAAGCTACTAAGATATCTCAAAAGAGAATAAACGAGCCCAGAAGGTGTTTTTAAGTTATGATATGTCACTCACCCAAACACGAGACTGTTGTAGCAAATTAATTAGTCAGCAAGCTTAATTACAGAGTTGTATAACCAAAAGGAACCTAAACATTATCTTAAAAACGTAAACCCCTTGCAATTCTATCTGATTTTTTGGCCTTCCGATAATCATTAAAATCACTTAAAAAGTAGTACATATTAGCACCGCGTCTTACTACCCATTCGGGTTGCACGCACTTACGCTAATGTGTAATGGTAGGGTGATTGTGAGATGAAATGGAAGACCTACAGTTTAACGTGGGCTCCGAACCACGGTGGAAGCCTGGAATTCCCCACATTCACAAGTTGTGATTAATACACGTCTTGCCAGAGGTGAAGGAAGGGTTTGGCAATACTATTAAATCTGTGCCGGGACCAATGATTGAATCTCGGACTCCCAACACAGAAGTCCGACACCTTACGCCTAGACCACCAGGTCACCTAAGTTTAAAACTAGAACCTCTATAAGCACTGCGACTCAACCTTAAACATACAATAACCAAAATTAGGGTCGTCATCCATAGTTTAGAAAACACTTATGAGCTAAGGATGAAGTATTTTGAATTTAGAGGAAGTGTACCCGCATTTGAGTGGAAAGAGAGGGAAACCAATTAGGAAAAAACACCTTCAATACATCCTACCTTTATCGAAACACGCTCTCCCCGTAGTCATCAGTCCAGTTTATTGTGAGAGTAGCGCCTTAGACCATGCAGCTACCTAAGTGGGAGGTATACTAATAATGGTGTTAATATCACCGAGGGCCAAGTCAAGAGTCAGCGTCAGTAATCTCAACATCTCGTCTAGGAGCGTGTCTGATGTGGTATACTATTAATGGTATTAATATCACTCAGGGCCAAGTCAAGAGTCAGCGTCAGTAATCTCAACATCTCGTCTAGGAGCGTGTCTGATGTGGTATACTATTAATGGTATTAATATCACCCAGGGCCAAGTCAAGAGTCAGCGTCAGTAATCTCAACATCTCGTCTAGGAGCGGGTCTGATGTGGTATACTATTAATGGTGTTAATGAGGAAGCGTTCAGCGACCCAGGAAGCCATAGGGCTGGCTAGATGACCTCAGCTAATGTGTTAACATTCGGGCGTGTGTGCCATCTCACTCCCCCATATCCCCCACCACTAGGTCTAGTTTACAACAAGCAGGCTATGGTACACACATCCGAACTAGGTCTTTGGGGCTCTGGGTACCGCCCAGCACTGGATTACGGCTGGAATTTTAGCTCAAATGGTGGTGGGGGGAGAGGGTAGACTTCCCTTGCGATTCGCCTCCGACTACCTCAACTATTTTAACCACCCAAACACTGCTTCACCCCATTATTCCCATTCAATATCCCAGTATTTGCAAGACACCATTTCTTAAAGTCATAAAATAAATAAATAGCAAATAAACCTTTAGTGTTGCGGTAAAAGTGTATAGTTTATAATAAACCATTGGGACTACTTCGTATTTATGGCGGAAGTCAGGGGTAAAATATGTTATTGAGCACATCAGTGAAGAAAAAGAGGGGTGACCACTAGGAGAGAATCCGTTCTAAAGATTTATTTTCCAGACTTTGTAAATGGAACACCAATAAAAATACGAATAAACACATTTTTGTTAGATATTTATTGAAGAAAAATAATGTCGATAGCTTGTTTTGTAGGTTTGTAGGTTTTAAACATTAACTAAATATGTTTATGATATTTTGATTTATGTTTTATTCCAATGTCAATTTGGTTGTCTTAATATTAAGGTGGGAATTTAAGGCACGCGAGAAAAGGTGTTTTTAAAGTTTTAATAGCAAAATATTTCTTTGGCTAAATAAAAAAAAAAATCTCTATTGGAAAAATAGTTTAATTTTCTTAAAAATGTGATATCAACAGTTGTTGAAAATCTGTCATGAGTATAGCAGCATTAGACGAGAAACTTTTTAAATTGAGAGAAAAAATTGTAATTAAATTTCAGGACACCCCTTACAGATATTCAAGAACTGTTTATATCAACATTTGAAGAAAATTAAACTCTATGTTTCTACTTGAGAAAGGTTTGATTTATTTTGATCAAAAAAAGTTTTGTTATAAAAAACCGCAAAACACCTACCTTTTCTGTCGTTACATAAATCCCCACTATTAACTTGGGTGTTTATTTATATAGAGGGCCTCCTGCATATTATCTCAGTTGTGTGTCTACCTAATAAGTAAAGGATCCCTGCACGGTGGTTAAAATTAATACTTGTTGGAATTTGGGCTTCCCCGTTTTACAGTGGTAATTCAAACTACATTTTTACTCTAGCATTTCAAGAGAAAATATTACAATCGTGAAAATTTTCTGCCCCTAGATTATGATGACTATTTACGTTTTAAATGTGTCCGGACCCGACAAAGTGGATTTTAAAATTCTATCTTTCCCTGGCTACAGATCCGAAACGGTTTAATTAATTTTGTTCAAACTTGATATCTAGATGTAATAGGGCAATACCTCAATATTTTATTTTGATACTAGCTATTGAACTATAGGTGGCTTACTTATGTGTAAATTTTGATTACAAAGTTTTAAAAAATGACTCTAACGATTTTGTTTAAAATGTTTATCTGGAGATTATTTGCAAGACAAATAAGACTTCATACTTGTTTTTGGGGGCAAAATTCGTTTGTTCCCTTACGGGGTAGGCAAGAATATATCCGACTCAAACAACAGCTCCGTACATAATCCATCCTCACTAACTTACTCCACACTTATCCATACTTGAATAAGCCTACTCCCTTCGCTTTAACAACATCCATAACCCGCCTCGGTGGCGTAGTTGGCTAACGCGCTTGTCGTGTTGAGCTCGATTGCTGAGGACGGGGAGATCGAGGTTAAAATCTCAGTCGGGTGAACTGGGGTGGTTTTCCACTCTCCCTCCACGCAAATGCGGGTTCACTTCCTTTAATTCAACCTTCCCAATTCCTAATCCATTATAGTAATTAGTACTTAAAGCGCATAACCCGAACGGGTAGTAAGACGCGGTGCTAAATATTATTATTAACAACATCCATACACCGAGTCACACATGATATTTTATTCTTAAAACTCTTAATAATTCTCTTTTCACACATTTGTCTACAACATTTAACCACGTCTTACATGGCCTGATTATAAAAATGACTGACAGTAACTTAAAAGTTGGTCTTAGCTTTTATAAATTACTCCCAATGACGGACATATAGGGTAAATATTTATAGTTTATTAAATTATGTTTTGTTGCTAGGAATTGGGATTTGACTTGATTTGAATATAGTTTGGTTATATGCTGAGGATTATTTTCCACATTGCAATTTTCACTTTTTTTTCTCCCATTTAATTACTTTTGATCTTCCTCTTAGCTACGGCTCTCTATAACGAGGGCGTAAAAGGGTAGTTTTACTAGCGGTAACGAGATGGAGTCGGCTAGAAAATTTTACTACATCTTCAGCCAATAAAAGTTTTAATATACATGGACACATCCTTCCTAAAATTTCATGGGGGTTCGGACATCTCCTGAAACTTACCCACTTTCTTTCTACGGCCTTGCTCTTTCAGTCATTAAACTCAAGTGCTCATTTTTTTTCTTGGCATTTTCAGGGATATCCGTTATAAAATCACTGATGGTTGGTTGCCGGAGAAGATAGATGGCATTTATTTCGTATTATTGGACAGGTCTATGATATATAATACACAAATAAATATATAATATAATAATATATATTAAGAAAAAGTCGGGATGAATTATAAATTAGCTTTTCCTCACTTATTTTTTTCTTCCAGATTTTAAACAAATACACTTTTTATAAACTTACTTTATTAAAACATTCTTATTTGATCAATATGAATTTCAAAAAGCAATAATTTTATTAACAAGTAGGGGTAAAATCAGGTGGTGTCACATATGTCTTATTTCGGGGACGGATGGTACCTTTAATCTCTTAGAATGAGAAAACATTTGTGTTAAATATACACACCTTAATACTTTATCATGAGGTCCCGATTTAGAAATATGTCATATTTAACGTTAAAATTCTTAATAAATGCTTGAATCATCAAACGACTTACTAACTTATCTGTCGATATCGGTGGTATTGAAGTATAGTGCTTGTCTCAAGACCCGACGTTTGTGGGTTCAAACCCAGCTTGGGTCGATGGATTTTTCTTGGAGTGATAAAAATCCCCAGCACATCTTACTTCAGAAGGGAAGTAAAGTCGTTTGTCCCATGTTAATTGTGGCATATAAAAGAACCCTAGAAGATATATGAAAAAACTTTTACCAGAAAAATTTATAGGCCCTTTCGCTCTCGCCCATATATATTCTCGTTCACTGATATAATCAGTCGGTTCAGAAAGTCTTCGTTAAATTCCTCAAGTAAGTAAATAAACTAATTTAATTTAAGCCAGAATAATTACCAGCAAACACCCATCCCGTAATGTTTGAAATATAATAGTATTTATTATTATTATTATTATTATTATTAGCACCGCGTCTTACTACCCATTCGGGTTATACGCACTTACGATAATGTGTAATGGTAGGGTGATTGGGAGATGAAATGGAGGACCTACAGTTTAACGTGGAATCCGAACCACGGTGGAGGCCTGGCATTCCTCACATTCACAAGATGTCTTGTCAGAGGTAAAGGAGGGGTTTGGTAATCAGATAAATCTTTGCCGGGACCGAGGATTGAACCCCGGCCGCCAGCGTAGAAGTCTGACACCTTACCCCTAGACCGCCAGGTCACCTATTATTTATTAAGACCACGATACACCAAAATCATTAATTACGCGAAATAAACTTCAAAAATTGGCTTAGTTTAGTTCGCCGATAATGGGGGAAATTGGGGTTCGAATCACGGTTGGATTTACGAAGGTTTTTTCCCCTCACTTTACCTTCACGTATGTTCGTTTACATTTATTCTAAATCAACCCTCCATCATACCTATCCCATTAGTATAATTAAATGTGAATATCCCAGACGAGTAGAAAAGCATTGTTCGTTGAAAATAAAATGAAATAGGATGAGCATACGCCCAAATTTTGTAATTTTATATTTTTAGACACCCCTGTGATGAAACTAAGACTCCATAAACATGGAAATAGTCCATTCCTTCCCCCCTCCCTTGAAACAATTCGTCAAGAGGAGGAGCAATAGATAATAATTTGTTTTATATTCAGACGTTTCAGTAAATGTCAGTTCCTATTGCACGATACAGTCATATCATCACCACCATACTAGACTACACCAAGATTATTACTCTAAAAACCACAAACACGTGGTAGTTTAACGTTCTAACAAATGCAGCGGCATTCCAGTGAACTAGTTTCATGTCATTACTTTAGTGCAATAACGTAGAGCACATGGTTTGCGACCTGTCAGCGAGGCTATATGTTGAGCGCCTGGCCACAGTTTGTAGCCTGTCAGAGAGGCTATGTGTTGAGCGCCTTTGAAAGACGGAGCTACTGGTGATCACTTTAGTCGACAATAATTACCTCTTCTCTCACCTATTATTTATCTACTGTTTCAATGGCTGTGTGCCCCATATCTTTGAGAGTCCAGTGCCCTCCACGGAACTGGTGTAAAATTGGTATGCTACTTAAGGGGGTCACTTACATTGCAGACGTCCAGAAATCCCGCATTATTTACAAAGTGGTTTGGTATTTTAAAATATTATAGTTCGCGCTAAAAATAGTGATGAAAGGTATCAACATGCCCCAATTGAAGCGTTTTCCTAAATGTGGCACGCTTACCTCCAGGAGTATGCGAGGGGGTACGCAGCTCACTGCTGAGTATTATTAATCATAGCATTTTTTTGCCTTATTAATAAGCTAGTGCTATTTTGACGTGGTTTCACTAACTTTTATAAGCCTTTCCCTACCTCTGTCATGACCTTCTTTATATAACTAGTAAAAAAAACTCCATGGCTTCAGTCCGCAAGCGCGCTGTACCGACTGACCCATCGACGAATGTTGGCATAGATAGTGTCAACACTTATGCTTTATTAAACTTTGAAGCGAATGTTTATACTTTATGAAATAGCAGGTTTTTGATTTCTATTTTTCATAAAGCGGTGGGAGGGGTACGCATGGCCTCGAAAGGGTTAAGTACGCGACTGGCGAAACTTTGGGAAACAGCCGTAGGGACGTTTGGCACCCCTTCAACTCCCCCTTTCCCCCGAAAAGCAACCCGTTTGTATCAATTCATAAGTTACGTTTGGAACTGTAAATAAATTGGAGTTATTTTGGACCGACTGAGATAGGACGTACGGAATAAGGATAAACATAATTATTCCTTTCTCTTGTGCAAACTTTATTTAACAAAATCTAATCCAACCTAACCTAACTACCTAAATTTTTTCAGATCTGTATTATCGTAATCTAATTTAACTCAACCATTATACGACATCCATCCATTTTTACAGAACTAGTCTAACATAACTATCAGGTTATTGAAATAAGATTGGCTAGATAAACGCGAGTTAGAGGTAAATCAACGCACAAGGTAAGATTAACAGGTGTTTTCACACCTGAGCCAGACTTCCTATGACCAACCTGGTCCCAACGATCCGTATATTTTAACCAGGATAATCCTACGTTGCACCGAAGGTCTTACGCGCTGGTTAATACTGTTCTATAGGGTTAAAAACCTTTATTTAAGTTTTAATTCTAAAAAAAACACGTTAAACTAATTCGTTTTTAACAACGTTTCACGTGAAATATTTAGTTCCGGAGTCAAAGTGAACGGTTAGAAACATAAATACAGCCTTCCTTAAACAAATAGAACCATATTATTAGGCACAGTAGATAATTTAGAATTGTTTAAATAGGCTTTAAGCTTCAGAAACTGTCAATAATAAATACCGTATTGTGAAGGTATAACCCTCTAAGTAGGCTGCACCCTTAACGTTGCGAGATTTAAAAAAGTTCGTTGTAAAATTATTATTATTATTATTATTATCACCGCGTCTTACTACTCGTTCGGGTTATACGCACTTACGCTAATGTGTAATGGTAGGGTGATTGTGAGATGAAATAAAGGACCTACAGTTTAACGTGGGATCCGAACCACAGTGGAGGCCTGGTACTCCACGCATTCACAAGTTGAGATTTTTGTTGTTGTCAAAGGTGAAGGAAGGGTTTTGGAAAGTAGATGAATATGTGCCGGGACCGAGGATTGAACCCTGGACCCTCAGTACAGAAGTCTGACACCTTACCCCTAGACCACCAGGTCACCCGTTGTAAAATTAAGCATCGCAACTTGCGAATAGTTTATTGAGAATATACAAGGTAATTAATTCTGTGACTATTCTCTCATACCATATTAATATTATGTCGTCAAGATATATATTATGTAAAATTAAGTATTTTGTATAGGTACGATTTTCTCGTTTAGTGTTTCTGAGTGATATTTGATATACCTAATGTGGATAATTTGTCTACTTTATTGGACATTAGTAATAATGATATCATGAAATAAACCACACTGGTAAACATTTGGGCTCATCTAATCCGGTTTGCCGAGGGCGGGGAGGTCCGCGTTTGAATATCGGTTGGGTATACTGAAGATGAGTATCTCTCATAGGTTTACAACTATCTCTCCACGCAAATGAGGGTGCTTTTCCACTAAATTATACATCTACGATACCAACCCAATTAATTAATTTAGACGCGTGTAGCCTGAATGAGTAATAAGACACGGAGAAAACAAAATAAGCCCCTAATTGAACGTATTATATGTAAATTTAACTCATTAATTATAAAAAAAAAAGATCAGAATCGTTGAGTGCGTGGAAAAAGATATAAATATTGTTATAGTGTTTATTTTCCGGTCCAAGAAGGTCAGTGTTCGTATCTTGGACGTGTGTACTGAAGGTGGGTTTTATCTCAATTGTTTCCCGGCCCCATCTTCAAGAAAACGCGAGTACATTTATTCTAAAGTTGTACCTTACTCATCACTATACCTTTAGTGTAATTAAATGTGGACTGCCTGGACGGATAGTAAGACAGATATTAAAAATGAAACATTTAGGAAACCACAACAGAATTAACACGAGGGAAACTCACACTATAATGTAATCTATAATGGATTCGTCTCCTGAACTCTTTTGTCAACGTCTTTTCTGGGAGCTATAAAAGTTACTATGTCTATTGTCACGTAATCGTACGTTAAGTCACGCTATCTGCAGCAACCATTATTGATATATATTTTAAATACCTACACAATGATACCAATAATATTGAAAAAGTCTTTTTTATTGGTCATCTCATTTCACTACCCCTTAGAGCTATACGCATATTATGTAGGTCTACTAATTTTATTAAGCTTTAAATGATAAAGAAGGTTGAATATATATTAAGTATACCAGCATTTACGTGGGAAAGAGAGAAAGAAAGAGTGTGTTGAAAATGATTAATCAAAATCACTCTTATTTCATCTGACCGGGATTCAAAACCCAATATTCCCATCATCTGTAGTCCAGATTATCGCAAGAGTGACGCCTTAGACTATTCAACCACCGAATCAGGGGTAATGATTATTATTATTATAACTGAAATATTTTTATAGAAGCCTGATTTATAAACGTTTCTGCCAACCAAAATAATATCAGACATCAGTGTAGTTCGTAATAATATTATTAAAAATGTAATAAAATATATTTGGTAATAATAGGAACTTCAGCCACGTGAAAATGGTTACAAAATTATTTCAAGTCGCTATCAAAGTCCCTCCAATCTCGTTAGACTAGAACATAAAGAAATAGCCCGATTCAGGGGCAGCATGGTCTATGGCGTTACTCTCATAACAGACTAGACTGTCGAAGACAGGGAGATCGAGGCTCGATCCCGGTTGGGTGCACTAAGAGTAGTTTTCTTAAATGGTTTTCAACTCTCTCCCCACACAAATGCAGGAGCACTTTCTATAAATTAAACCTTTCTAATATCTGGCATATTAGTGTAATTAGTACATTCTAGAACCATCCAATATTAAAAAAAACTTGTGGTTTTGTGCCTCTCAGATTTATGATCCCGGATATACCACCATTACAAAAGATTTTTTAATCAACCTTAATGTCCCCTTACTGATATAAAACAGGAACAAACCCATGATTCCTGACACTAACATAAGGAGGGAATATATATTTTTTTCATTTCCTAAGAAACCCCGAAACCACCAGGGAAAAGCTGCACGATGTTAAGAGCGGTATAAATCACCGCATTCGTCTAACACTTAACTTCAAAATAGTTGTTAGGTCACACAATACATACAAACATACGTAAAACTCTATCAACACTATGACCAACCTTATAAATTCGAGGAAACGCTAAAGTACCACTTTAAAAAACAATGCGTTTAAAATTTTAAATGCCTCCTATTTCACTAAATCTTGTTTCTTTGTAGGTCAACGCTTAGAATGACTGTCTCCAGAGTCAAGAGTATTTGGTTCAATACCACAGGGTCTCGTGACAGGACGTGATATTTATGTATGGGTTTACCTCACTGTCATCTATGAAATTTCTGCTGCAATAAATGTGTGCTTATAAATTCTGTTTCTGACATGCATTTTAAATGCGCCATGTCACAAGGTGAATGCTTTGCCTACTATACGTCCGGGATCCGTTTCAGTGGTTGATTGTCTAAGGGGTCACTTTCGTGTTAAACTGGCCTGATGGTGGGGTGATTTGGACTCTAATCCTGGTCAGGTCCACTGTGGGTGTTTTCCCCCCTCTCCTTCCCCGAAAATGCAGGTATATTACCTCTAAAACGCTTCCTTTCTCATCTCTATCTAATTAAAGACAGTTAGTAAGGTGTATTGATAAAAATAAATTTAAAAAACCCGCGTTTGGACTGTACGCATTTTTACTAACTACGCTAAAGTATTCCACCAATATCCGTCAATAAAATTAGTTCAACTGTAAATATTTTTACTGCAACCCACATCAAATTTTATATTTTTTGAAATAGAATCTTGATATTTGTGCATTTTCCCGATGGTATATTGTCTATACTGTGTAGGTGTGTATGGAAACACTATAAAGGTCGCACATTGCAATAAATAGAGTTCAATATATTTTTATTATCTTAATCTAATATCGGAATTGAACCTTATTGATATTCATACCAATCAGATAAAAAGAAATAGGATTATTCTTAGAAAATGTAGTTCTAGATAAAAAACAAAAACAAAAATGGCGTGAACGATTTATTTTTCAAAACATGTCAACATATCCCATACATCAAGTAATGTATTCTAGAGTGGTTGATTTTGATATATTGTATCAATACCAATAAAATAATATCATTAATTTATCGAGCGTAGCGAGGTCTTTTTTTAAACTTATTCCTTTGGAATTTAATCTGTCTGTCCGGATATTTATTCCGTAAGAACTGTAAAATTCGCAGACAAATTTTGATAAAATTTGCCAGGGATATTATTTTAACCTAGGCCTAACGATATATGCACAACACACATGGTTTTTACATTTGGTTATCCGTTTAAATATTGTAGTTGCTTGTTTAATAGTTCCTCAGTATTTTAAATTGTTATATATAGCAATCGATCTAGATATTAGATTACATTTCTCAAAATGTCGATATTCATTGAAAAACTGACATCTTAAACCTTATGAACAACGGCTATTCTCTCTACATATAGGGCCGTATGAAAGAACTTGACTAAGTGGATGCTTAGTGAAAACTAGCGTGGCTTTGCTTGCGTCATCATAGGTTAAAAGGTAGAGATCTTAAAACTGTAGTAATGACAAGAACATGACTTTATTCTTAACAGTCAGTATGATTATCCTACAAAAAGTTTCTACATATTAAGACCATAAAATTTTCACAAACTTTCTTATAATATGTATTCAACAGAATATCATCTTATCATAAATACGATCTGAAAATGGTGTAACATCAATAATAACACAGAGGCATGTCGTCATAGAACACTAAACTTCTATCAAAATAAGGAGAAGGAAATAAAAGTAAAGAAGATATAATTTTGCTATCAATATTTAAAGAAAAAAATTATCTTATTTTCTAAAAGGTTCTTCTTACCAGAACTTTACTATACACACAAGGACATGACGATATTATATACATTTACAAAAATATTGCCCAACGGAAATTTTCAACCAACATTTGTTTATGCGGCCTCCATCCAAAATGAAGATCCCACATTTTATTCTGATAATATTACTGCGGGCATGGTCCCAAAAACTTTTCTTTCTTTCTTTTTTTCCCGTTCTATGATCTCGTTGTTAGTAAGATGTTAAGTAAATAATAACAAGGCCACCAAGGAGATTTTGGAAGTGAAGAGACTCGTTGGAAGTCTATTAAACTGTCTTGTGTTTTTGATGACAAAGATAGGGATAAAGAGGGTATAGCCCTCTCTGTTTCATCGCGATCTTCCATCACACAAATGGCAATGAATAATTTATTGTGTTTCTTGGCAAGAAGGCAAGAGGCGTAGAGGTGTGAGATTACAATATAGATGGCTGAGCAATCGCGAAGGCCGTGACTATGGACTTAGTTCAGTGGACAAGATCGTTAAGGTCATTTGACAATAAACAAAATTATTACACAATTTTAACAAGTGTATATTTTATGAGCTATAAATAGAGACACAATAATTTAAAATTAATACAATTTACATTTTATAAGAGTTCAAACTTTATATTTTATGTATTCTTGTACCATCGTTATGGTAAAATAATTCATGTTTGAAGCTTAAATTTAATAATAATTAAACATGCATGTAAGGTGTACACATTAAAATATTCATAATACATTAAAGAAAAATAAATTTTAATTTAAAATCAGTTTTAAAGTGGTAAATATACATTATTTCTCTTTACACCTCGATAATTTGATTTTATTTCTCTTTGTGGTACACAATATAGTTTTTTTTAACCTGACTCTACTCATTAATTTTATTAATGTGTCCAAATTGATCAGTAAATTTTGATTTGAAATGTCTATTTCAAGAAATTTCTTGTTTTGATTGTACTGATCGTAAAAACAACCCCAACTAGCAGAACATAATATGCCAGACCGAGGCAGAGGGTCAGGTAATCTCAAATAATGACACGCTTGCTTTCTTATCGGTCGATGCTGAGATATCGCCACTTGCTATATTATCCAACTTAACACCCTTACCTGGTGACCTGGTGGTCTAGGTGTAAGGTGTCAGACTTCTGTGCTGGCAGCCGGGGTTCAATCCTCGGTCACGGCAAAGATTTATCTGATTACCAAACCTTTCCTTCACCTCTGATAAGACATCTTGTGAATGTGGGGAATGCCAGGCCTCCACCGTGGTTCGGATTCCACGTTAAACGGTAGGTCCTCCATTTAATCTCACAATCATCCTACCATTACACATTAGCGTAAGTGCATATAACCCGAACGGGTAGTAAGACGCAGTGCTAATAATAATAGTAATAATAATAATAATAATAATAATCAATCAATCAATCAATCATTGTTTATTTAGGATTTAAAAGAAAAATTACATAGATTAGTTTTTGATACAATCCCGAAGTACCTAAAGGTACATCTTCAGGTTTTGTAGTTAAGTAATATTTAACAATGGTAAAAATTATAATAATAATAAAAATTATAATAATAATAAAATAATTAAAAAACAAAAAGATTTACACATATAACATTTACACTCAAAAATATTTACATTGTTGTTTGAAGCATGCCTTGAAGTATCCAGTCTTTAATTTTATTTTTCGCTATATTTATTTCAGGGATTTCTCTAAGTGTTGGTGGTAGCAAATTAAACAATTTGGGAATGGTACATCTCAGTTCCTGTTTACCATAATGATTAGAGTATTTACCGATTGTATACACTTCTTTGTTAGAAATTGAGCGGGTGTTAATGGAATGGGTTTTTATTTGCTTGTATTTATCTGAATGGTAATATCCTATCAAGAGGTTGTACTCATAAAGTTGATTAAGAAGTAGAATTTTATGTTGAATGTATATCTGTTTGTTAGCATTTTTGGTACCAAATATAATTTTCAAGATCTTTTCTTGTAAATGCAATATTTTGACTGTGTAACATTCTGTCGTTCCTCCCCAGATGGATATGCCATAAGATATTATTGATTGAACCAATGATTTATATATTATTACTAAAGTTTTGATATCCAAGTACATTCTGAGATGGTAAAAAACATATGTCAATCCTTTTAGCTTGTTCTCAAGTTTTTGTATGTGCTTGTCCCATTTATGATGTTTGTCAATTATAAGTCCAAGGTAAGTATGACTGTCTGTTGCGTCCAGTTTTCCGATACAGTCACAACATGTCTGTGTCCGGTTGTGTAAACAATTATAGCTGTGATGCGTAATATTGACTCTTGTATGTTGCATTTTAGGAGAACAGATATGTATGACTTTAGTTTTCTTTGCATTTATTACTAGACGATGGTCATGAGTCCATGTTTGTATCTCGTTGTAGTCTTGTTGCAGGTTGTATTGTGCTATTTGGAGGTTTTCGTGAATAGTCAGTACTGCGGTGTCGTCTGCGTATAAGTAGATGTGTCCATTCTTTAATTGTCTTGTGATAGTATTGACGTAAATTAGATACAGAATAGGTCCTAGTATTGAGCCTTGTGGTACTCCCATATTTGTCACTTTGGTTTCACTTTTTTGAGTGCCAATTTGTACATAGAAAAGTCTGTTAGTGAGATAGTCCCTAAACCATCTTAAGTACGGTCCACCAATTCCAATTATTTTTAAAGATCTTAGTAATATGTCAATGTCCAGCGTGTCAAATGCTTTTTTGAAGTCAATAAATAGGGCCAAAATATGCTTATTGTTGTTAAGGGCTTTGTTAATTTTGTTAGAAAAATGTTCTAAAAGGTTTTTAGCGCTTTTGTGTTTTTGAAATCCATATTGCCTTGGGTTTATTATATTGAATTTATTTAAGTAGTCTGTCAATTTGTTAGCCATGTATCTTTCTAATATCTTCTCAAAAGTTGGTAGAATTGCTATGGGTCTGTAATTACCGTATTCTAAATGGCTCCCACCTTTGTAAATGGGTCTAATAAGAGAGCATTTCATTTGGTTGGGAAATGTGCCAGTTTCTATTGAGGTATTTATTATATCTACTAGTGCCGGAATTAAATTTGGTCCTATTTTTCGTATTTCCATCATTGTAATGTTATCATAGCCTGGTGATTTGTTTGGTTTTAATGAAGAGATAATTTTATTAATTTCTGTACAGGTAGTTCTAGGAATGAATAATGAAGTGTTGACTAATGTGTCTTCCATTTGTGTAAGTAGTTTTATATCGCATTTATGCAATATTTCAATTATTCCATTGTCAAAAGAACATGCAAAATTGTTACACACAGTTTTCAAGTTCTCTGTATTTTTAAATGTGTGTGTAAGCTCTTCATCTAGGTTATTTTTGCTACGTTTACCTATCACTTTGTTTACTTCACGCCACGTGTTTTTCATGTTACCTTTTAAGTCCCTGAATAGTTTCCTATGGTGTTCAATTTTGGCTTTGTTTATAGCTCTTTTTACTTTTTTCCTCTCTTTTTTATAATCCTGCTCATAAATTATATTGGTTGGATTTGACTTCCATTGCCGATAGAGCTTATCTCTGATATTAATTTTCCCTAAAAGGTAGGCATTAATCCAAATTGCGTTGTTTGTATTTTGTTCTGAAACTGGCCAATTTGTAGTACTATATACTTCCTTAAAAGTCAAAATTACTTTGTCATATTTGGTGTTCAAGTCTTGTAAGTCCGTAGTCAGGTTTCCCCAGTCCACTGCTTTTAGTTTGCTTAAAGCAGACTTTCTATTTATTTTAAGTATTTTGTTCGCGGGCGACAGTAAACATTTATTTGGTGAATTTTTATACATTATTTTCATCGCTGTAGGGTAGTGATCTGACATTTTTATACTAATTATTCCAGGTATTACAGCAAAGTGATCTTTTGATATACGTATAAATAGGTGGTCAATAACTGATCTAACTAAATTGTTTTTAGAAACTTCTTCCCGAGTACACTTATTAATTACATTTCTTAGGCCCTTTTCTGACATCATAGTTTCATATCTAGTATGGACTGGATTATATTTGTCTTTTATGTTAATGTTTGTGTCACCTGCTACAATGAGGTTTTCTTTTCTAGAATAGCGGTCTATGTTTTCGTCAAGTTCTTGTATAAAGTCACACTTATTACTAACTGGTGGTTTATATAAAGCTATTATATTGCATTTTTTATTTTGACTTGTTATCAGTGTCCCTTGAATGCTTTCAAAGTGTTTTGTGTTTTGCGGGTTTAAATGGAAGCTGTGCGCGTTCTTTATAAATAAAATTACTCCACCACCTCGGGTCTTCTCCCTACAGTAATTATAAGAGTTATATCCTTCTATGTTATAAAGATTTGCTTGTTCGTTTGTTATCCACGTTTCAGTAAGTATAATAATATCAAAAAAATTAGCTACTGTGTTTAACAAAAAATAAATTTCACTCCAATTCTTTTTTAGAGATCTGACATTCCACGCGATCACATTCAAGCTATTGTTATTCGAGTTTTTAAAGTTGTTTTGAAAATTCTCTAGAGTTTTATATTTTCCTGTGTTTATATTAAAATTTGTATCAGTGATCAGTTCGTTAGTGGTTTCGTCCATCAGTATTTTGTAACTTATATTAATAAATTTGATCTAGATAAAAACAACAACAAATAATTACACAATTTTTTCAATGTCATTATCTTGTTGAATGACAATTATGTCAGATGTGGCAGATGTGTGCAGATAATAATAATAATAATAATAATAATAATAACCCCTTTACCCCAACTTATGTTAAATTTCCCGCCAAGATATTATAAACTCAAACAAAGGTGGTATTTTTTATTTTCGAATGACCATAAGGTGGGATGGAAATAAAAAGCGAGTCAATATCCCTATTTTTAAAGTTATTATGCCAAAAATATATATATTTGTTTAAGATAAATAAAATATTGTTTCAAGTCTAAACATTTATTTTAATTTCCTACATATTGTAATATTAACAATTGGTGACCTGGTGGTCTATGGTTAAGGTGTCAGACTTCTATGCTGGCGGCCGGGGTTCAATCCTCAGTCCCGGCAAAGATTTATCTGATTACCAAACCCTTCCTTCACCTCTGAAAAGACGTGTATTAATCACAACTTGTGAATTTGGGGAATGCCAGGCCTCCGCCGTGGTTCGGATTCCACGTTAAACTGTATGTCCTTCATTTCATCTCACAATCACTCTACCATTACACTTTAGCGTAAGTCCGTATAACCCGAACGGGTAGTAAGACGCGGTGCTAATAATAATAATAATAATAATAATAATAATAATAATAATAATAATAATATTAACAATTCAAGAATATTTTCCATGGGCACCGGGGGGATTTGATCATTCATTTTTATAAACAGGTTGACGGATTTTTACTGAGCGATGGAAATCTGTAGCAAAACTTCCTTTGAAGGGAATTAAATCCGTCGGTCCCTTGTCGATTATAGCATGTAAATGATCCATGGAAGGTATGTTAAATGAGCTTTCCCGGCAAAATTGCTAGGATCTTTATCGCTCCCTAATAGAAATTCATTAAGGAATTCAACGTAATACTACCGCACTTTCAGGGCTTCGCTATTACATGCTCCTTATCCCATATTGTGCGGGTGGAAGACACTAAACAGCTGCAGTCTGAGTGCAAGTTCTGCTCCTTATGGATGAGAAATACGTCATAATTATCACGCCGTCATTGTTTGTTTTTTCGGTGACGTCATACTTTGAATCCCGGTCGAGTATAATAATGTGGGTTTTTAATAAAATTGTTTCCACACTACACCTCTACGCAAATGCAGGAACATTTCCTCTAAATGTTTCCATCATACTATTATCACCAGTCGTGGAAAATCGGAAAATAATACGAACAAAATTGTCAAAAGTTAATAAATTCAGTTACTACATAAGAGGATTCAACTCTATAACTGTGCCGACAAATTGATTCACGCTCTTAGTTGATTCAGACAGACGATGAGAATATATTGTCTATGATTGGTACCACTAGGGCAGAGTGAACCAACCTGCTTTTTTCCCCCCACACTCCTGTCGCAGAGAACACGTTGATGAAAGGCCGACTCTCTCTCTCTTTCTCTCTTGTAAGTTTTAGCACGCGATGTGTAATAGGGGAACATAAAGATTATGTAGGTCACTAGTTTTAAACAAACAAACATGGCGATTTTCGAAAGCAATGTAACTTACAACATGGGCAGCATAAAATCTTTACAGGCCATTTAGAAAAAACAACAACATACACTTGACACCAGTAGATAAATATTTGTGGCTTATCCTACCGAAAAGTGGATGACTTTTGAACGATAACAATGGATTTTATGAGGTAAGAAACATTAAATTTATCATAGTACCAAACACGTTTCACATTACAGTCCATTCGAGCTGTCTAAAATTAAAAATGAACAAATCAAGGACTTGGAATTATGAAGAGTTAATTTTGATAATATTTGTCCACTAACAAAAAATAAACACTCCATTTCATTTGACTAGGTTTTGAATCTCTACCTTTTGGTTATAGTCAAATAAACTAGAACTAAGTTAACTTTTCCTGTAACAATGATATCGCGTCTATCATATGGTTAGGGAGGTGGACGAAAGGTTAAATGAACTTGGTTTTATCTCGGACAATGCGTAGATCGATTTAATATTTATATTTTGTGTAGGCGCAACCAAAAGCTTTTTAATTGACTGATTAATGGCTAATATGTTTACCTAATTAAGTTATTTTGTAAATATCTTTATAATATAATCATATGCTTGGAAATTGTACACAAAATATACTCAGAAGCGTAAAAACAAAACATTTGTAGTAATTTTAAACGTTTCAGAGTTATATTTTGTACTTGCTTTGCTCGTTGGGTGCAACGCCCCCAAACCCCCCAGTGCGTTTTCTATACAAGTGAATGTAAACTAATGTAATTCCAGAGCCGTTTTATGATAGGTCTTACCGTTTAGCCACAAGAGATCTCCAAAGAAAGGTCCGCACCATCTTTAAAGTGGCTCCACTATTTTGAATTTTTTTAGAAGGTTAAAAATTAAAATTTTAATTTTTTTTAATTTTCCCATCGGTTACAGGCTAGAAGCTATAAGTTTGCCAAATATCGAGTTTCTAGCTCATCTAGAAGTGGTGTAAACATTAATGTCAGTGAATGAGTCAGCCATGTGGCTTTATAGTAGTATAATGATTAACGCAGAATTTCTATATATTGGGCTGCATTAGGACTTAACTCTCAGACTAACTCAATTCATACAATCCATTAAAACTAATATTTGGTGGGGATGACTGACGTTCATAAATATTTAATGCTGAAAAAGGTCATGGGAATCTAACCTGTTAGACGGGGTGCGTCAAGTTTAAGGTATCGAGTTCGATTCATGTGGCCAGACTCAGACAAGACATACACCAGACATTCAGCCTTACGAGAGTATCGTTGCGGTCCTTGAGCCAGGTTGAGAACTTAGGCACTGAGGAGTACTATACACTGATTGTGGTTGGAAGAACATTAGAGAAAATTCGAACATATTTATTTACGATCAACCTTGACAACATTTTACTATACCATTTGTGTTATTTTATAGTTATTAATAATATCTATCAAAAGTGATACCTGCAGATAACATGATTTGATATATAAATATATTAAAAATGTTTTAGTAACTTTAGTATTTAATTTATACTGTTCTTCCTACCAAAATCATACTATATTTCCAATCATCAGTGATAACAACACTTACAAGTGAAACAACTACCTTTCAAATTGCCCGTTGCAAAGGGGTGGTGGTCCGAACACAGTAGTTTAGGTACCATCAATCCCGCACCCCTTTCAACTCACCCTCTTAACCCCTTTCAACGAACAAACCTATTAAGATAAGTAACTATTTGACGATATTTGAAGATTGTTTACAACTAGAATATTTGCAAACATTCCCTTGAAAAAAAGATCATTATATTCTACGTTTTAGTTGAAATTTGCAATCTGAATAGGCTCGTTTAAGGGGTTGGTTATGGGAAGGGAGAGCTGTGCCGTTATCTTAACCTGGCATATGAAATTCTGTTTAATGACACTAGAAGGCGGTTTTTGTCTGTTCTCTACTAAAAACATATTTAAAGTGAACTATTTTTAAAATGGTTTGTTTGATATCGATGTTGTCACTTGGGACTGCAACTAGCGATCCCCGTGTTGAATGACTCAAGCTTTCCCAATGAATGCATTCATTTTAACCTTAAGACTGTGAGTCTGGTGTATTATCTTGTCTATGGTCCAGGATTAATTTTAAAACATATATTTAAATGGCTTAATTTACATCAGAGGGTGCCGCCTATTTGAAGGGATATCTTCTCACACCACGGTATTTATTACGAGAATGGCAGTTCTGAAGCTTATAACATTTAAACAATCATCAATAGTCTTAAAATATTTGATTGAAACGCTGTTAGAAATTGACATCTTATTTGTTTGAGGAAGGATGGAGCCATATTTATAACTATTTACTTTTATATAAGGACTATTATATATCACCTGCAGGGTGTAACATTTTAAATGCTATAGAAACATGTTGATACGTTTCTCTTTTATTTTCATTGTTTTAACACTGCGTCTTACTACCTGTTCAGGTTATACCTTATGCACTAATTGGTTAGGAGTTATCAAAGCTTAGTTTAGAGGAAATGGAACAGCATTTGAGTGGAGAGAGAGTGGAAAACCATTTAGGAAAAAACACCCTCAGTGCAGCCAACTAGGATCAAACCCTGATCTCCCCGTATATGGCCTTCTAGTCCAATATGAAATTAGCGCGTTAGACCACGTGGCCACCGAAGCGGGTCCCCTTTGATTTAACCATATTTTGAAATAATTAACTAATTTTTGAATAATGTGGGTTTTCTGAACATCTGGAACGAATCCCAGCTTTCCGAAAGGTGCTTCCTTATGTTAAAAAAATATTCTTGAGTAGCCTTCTTGTATACGTTGACGAAATATTTCAATGCTGGCAATGGACGTTGAGTAAACAATTGGTTTCAAGTGGCCCCACAAATAAAAAATCTAATGGAATTAAGTCTGGGGAGAACGCAGGACACCCATTAAGTCCTAACGAACATACCTCTAGTCAACAGATCAAGATATCTCTAGTTTGTTCTATAAATGGTTTGGTGGAATCACTTGGGTGTAACTCGGAAACAAGGTCAAATGGGACAAATATTTATATTAACTATTTTTGTTGTTTTTGTATCTCCTATTCACCGCTGAAATTTTTCCCACATTTTACGTTAGACTGTATATTGGAAATGAAATGGTTTTTATTGAACAGTATATAAAAAATAAGTGTAATGACTTACTACCCATCTGGTATATCTATTAATATACACTAATGATATTAAGGTATGATATAGGTGTAATTTTAGGAGGATGTCCTCACATATGCGTTGAGTTTAGGGGAAAAAACACAACCATAACACCGGATTAGGATTCAAGTCCTGTCCGCCCCGTCATTATAAAATTAGACCAGATAAGGCTAACGCCATAGCCTGCGTACACACCAATATGGTGGAGGTTATTAATAAGTATATAAATATTTCCTTTATGTATTCTATTATTATAATTTTAGCTAAGAACATTAAAAAAAAAAGATTGTAGGAGTAGAGTTAAAAAAAAATCTCAATGCTTTGGCTGTGGATATACAATATAGATACGGGTAATAAAATATTTAATATTTAATTGAAAAAAGGGTAAAAATAATAAAATAGAATTAAAATAAATACATATAAGTACAAATTTAAATAATAATAATAATGTGTTGATATTTTAGGAAAAAAGAAAGTATCTTCTGTTAATTCTTCGTGGTAATCTTGACTTGAAAAGTCATTGTTGGGCCCATTGAGTTGAGAACTGTTGCACTGTTTGATAAATGCTCTTAATATTTTGGTGGCGTGGCGGGTTGCCAACACGTATGGGGTACAGGCTTGTCCGGGTATTTGTGATTTATGTCAAAACGATGATTGTTCATTCACTGTCTTAAAGAATCTGTCAGAACTATTATATTTTGCATAAAATCAAGTACACTATAGTTGATACACCAAGTTATTTGTTTTGCGGTTGCAGATGTTGGTTTAATATTATTATCCCTAGATTAGAGTTCATTTTTTGTACTTCATTGGATCAATTGTTTACAAAAATATTCTTTATTTGGAATATATATTATACAGAGTTATACAACCACAATATTGCATTGAACATAAACGGAAATTAGCACCGAGGGAGTCTCGAACATTAAATACTTAGAAAAAAGTTAATAAAAACTTGGTGCCCTTTAGGATCAGGGTGGGAAAAGTAACAAAAAATCCGCCTCATGACACATTGGTCCTCTGGGATGGAATTAATTAGTAACATAACATATAGACACCAAAAATTTCCCCGTCTCAGTTGGGAGGTGTGAATTGTTGTCATTGAATGTTACTTGAAATAACAAACACATTAGATTATTTATAGAAATTTTCTCTCTTTTATTTTGAATTTGTGGATTTTACTTTAATATTTTATTAAAATATGTTTATTGTACTCATTCGGACCAAATGTTAATGCTATTGCTATTGCTTTTAAAACCCTATTTTCATGCAGCGTCAAATTATGTCGTATCTCAAATAATGCGTAAATATGCAAAAATTGAAAATTTCCTCTTATTTAAAGTACCCTCAAATCTATTTAATTGGAAAATAAGGGCTGGTCTTTGTTGTTGTAATTATGAAAAGTGACTAAAGAACAAATTTATTCAAAATCGCTACAGTGGTTTTTGAGAAAATTGATTTATTCTCATTTTGCATTAAATTAAACTTACCCTTAATTATCTTAAGGTTGGTTGGATATTTAATTCGAAAAAATCCTCGGGGGAACCTTTTGAAAACCCTAGCTACCAAGTTTAGGCCCAACCGGTAAAATAGTTTCAGCTTTAGCCCAAGGTATAACAGACCACAGCACAAAAAACAACTTTTTCAGTTTCAGGATGTCATGAAAAATCAGCATTAATCACAATTTCGAGATAGATTATTTTTAACGATCACAATACTTCTCTCTCCGAGGGGTCGAGGGAAGTTATAAATAGATGTGAAACGTTAAACTAAATATATAAATTTGACCTAGCAAACATTTAAAGTTACATTTGTAGAGGATGAGAGTAAATCAGTGTCTAGCTTCAACGAGGTTACTTACATATTCAAGATTTTTTAATGGGCCACGTTTATTTATTTTGGCAAGCGCGGAACTATATGAGCCACGTGCATTTTAGTGGGATGGAAAATTACCTCGGTCGTCTTAGGATACGGCTTAGTGTTTATAAATGAATTAAATCACAAAAATGTGCTTCTGTTGACCTAGAAAACACTTTATTTATATATTATGTGTAAAAACATGAATTAAGAAATAAAATATTGCTTCATTATAGGCCAATTTTATAAGTTTTGTACCACAGAAACGAAATATTTTTATCATTATACACACACACACACACACACACACACACACACACACACACACACACACACACACACACACACACTCACACTCACACTCACACTGATTGTCGAATTCAGGATATAGGCACCGGGGCACAAGCCCTCCTCCAGGTCAATTTTCATAAAATATACAGCATTTGTTTAAATTCCTTCTAGCTAAAAAAATTCATTGCTAACAAATTAAGAGATTTATGATGGGATCAAAAATGAATAAATCTGGTTTTTATATTCCCTGGCGAGGTACTTCATGAAGATGAAGGGAATTCTTGATACAGAAAAATGAAAAAGTCAATAAGCAAATGGAAATTTACAAGATATGCATCTGTGTTTTCAAACATTGTGGGGGCCTATTAAATACTCTTTGTGTGAAACCAGTTACTACTTCAACAGCAGCTCCATCTTATACTCGTTGTTCGTTGATTATTATTATTATTATTATTATTATTACTACTAGAACAGCGTCTTACTACTCGTTTGGGTTATAAACACTTAAGCTAATGTGTAATGGTAGGGTGATTGTGAGTTGAAATGGAGGACCTAAAGTTTAACGTGGGATCTGAACCACGGTGGAGGCCTGGCATTCCCCACATTCACAAGTTGTGATTAATACACGTCTTGTCAGAGGTAAAGGGAAGGGTTTGGAAATCAGATAAATATGTGCCTGGACCTGAATATAATTAAATCATATTTGAGATTAACAATTTAGTGGACAGAGTTCCTGGTTACGGATCTAAAGATCCAGGGTTTGATTAGGGTGCTTCCATATTTTCTATGAAGCAGTGGGTGAGGACGAGTGATTTAAATGGGAAAGTAGCAGCTCCGGGCTAGAAAACTTAGATTTATGGTTGGAGGATTCATTGTGCTGACCACATGACACCCTCTATCCGCAGAAGTTGGCACTATATTTGCAAACAGACGTTGGCCGCTCGGTCGATAATTCTCAATTGTGGGCTGACGCCCTAGATTTTTTTTGGGATCAACATAGTCAGGAAAGACACATTGATCTGTTTATTGCCAAATAGAATTAAAAATATTGAGATGATCCTTAAAGAATATCTAAATATATTTTCCCGACTCACGAACGCTTTTATATAACTTAGCTTTCTACATATTTAAAAAATATATATAAATGTATGATTTTTTTTTAAAGAATGTAAAGGGACATTATAATTACTTGTATCAGAGTGCCCCCTGGTGTATTTTTTTCTGGATCCACAATTTCAGTGACACACACACACATATACACATATATGTGTATATATATGCCTTATATATGTGTGTGTATGTGTGTGTGTGTCACTGAAATTGTGGGTCCAGAAAAAAATACCCCAGGGGGCCCCTTGATACAAGTAATTATATTGTCACTTTACATTCTTTAAAACAAATCATACCTTTATATAATGTTTTACATATTTAAAATATATATATAAAGGTATGATTTTTATATAATATATATATACACAATATTTTATTTCTTAATTTTTTTTAGCACTACGCTTATATACAAATTATACTAATGGTTTTAGTACTGTAATTAGGAAAGCTATATTTAGAGGAAGTGTACTCGAAATTGTGTAGAGGGAGAGTGGAAAACAATTTTTGAAAAAAACTCTCAGTACAACCAACCAAGATTCGAACCTCAATCTTCTCATCATCAGCAGTCTAGTCTAGTGTAGTTAAATAATTTAAAAGCATACAGACCATGAAATTAACTTATCTGACTCTATGAATAAGAAAAATAGTCTTAAAGTGTCTCGATAAAAGGTATTTCATTTGGCTAAACCTATAATCTCGGCAATTATGGTCTGTCGTAGACAGGAAGGCTTGAGATACAAATCTTTTTCTGGGTGTACTGACGGTGGCTATTCCTTTGTTTATCTTTCTAACTCCACGCGAATGTCGGTACAATTCCTATACATTCCTCTATACTTATTCATTACTTTATTGGAATATTTAAATACGGATTGTAGAGCTAGGTGGAAAAACAAAAGAGGTATGTTTGACACAAGTGATTACGGCTACTGGGTAGGAATGAGCAGGGGAATCAAGATTAAGTGTACCCACATTTTCTTGGGAAAGAATACATCACAGTGATAAATAATATTTTATGATCCCCTAACTACCCCTGCTTCCTCCTCCTTCATCAACGTATCCGACCGATATTTAAGCCCAATCTCCTTGTCACCATCAAACCAGTCCAGTGTGAAGCGTGACATTAGACCACGTGACCACAAATGTGGGTAATGTAGGTTTTAATGCTTTCACCTTTGTTCCCCACTCTGAGTACGATCCAAGCTCCCTTGACTATTTGGTCAACCTATCTAACCACTCATCCACAAGAGAAAGAGAGAGTGATGAAGGGAAGACTTAACTGTCCAGGCCTAAGACGTTGGCCAAGAGGAGGCATGATCCAATTTCCATAAGAAGGGCTTTTTAGAAAATACAAACACTTCTCTTTGCGGCCGAAATTGATGACATTTTACTTATTATTAATATTATTTAAAAATGTATTTATAATATCTATCAAGAGTGACAACACTAACCTAACATTTGAATACGTGAAAACAGATCTAGTAGCTTTTCTAGGTGTCAAATAAAGGTTCTTACTATGTATATTGGACTATACATGGCCAAGTAAACAGGATGTGATTGGCAGTTCTATTACCCAGTGTGTATAGATCACTTCTTTTCAAGGGCGCGCGGCGAATGGAAGCAAAGATAAATGATCGGAAACGTCGAGAGAATACTCTAGAGATGACAAAATGTTTATATAAACATCGAATCGTGACCCAAATACAAGCATTTTTTTTTTTTTGAAGGGAATCAGTATGGCCAAGTCAATGCTTTAGGATAGTAAGGCTATTAAAGCTACTCATGGACTAAGTCCCCGTCTACATACTACTTATCCGGGATTGTAATGTTCACAAAGTACCGAAGTCTGTAAGTTAGTAGAACTTCAAAGATTGTTGTTACGGTTGGCTTCGGAGAACCACCTAGAAAACTACAAGATAATAAGGTTATTGTTATTTTAACTAAAGAAACACTTTTTTAAGTCCTCGAACTCCACAGGTACCCGCCTAGGTGGTGTAGTTAGCCAACGCGCTAACTTCGTGTTGAGCTAGACTGCAGAGGACCGGGAGCTCAAGGTTCAAATCTCACTCGGGTGAGATGGGAGTGGATTTTCCTAAATGGTTTTCTCCTCTCCCTCCACGCAAATGTGGCTTCGCTTCCTCTAAATTCAACCTTCTCGATTTCTATCACATTAGTGTAACTATTACTTCAGCGTATAACCTGAACAGATAGTAAGACACGGTGCTAATAATAATAATAATTATTATTATTATTAACTCCTCAGGTAGAGAAAGTATTGTGTTCTTAAAATCTTACTCGAATTCTCAACCCTTAACCCTAAAAAGTATTTTTGGCGATACCGTCTGTTTATAATTGGGAATAGACCATTTTACCAATTGGGATGTAGCTTGCTATCTATGGTTTTCATAAGGTTCCTCAGAGAGGTTTTTGTAATTATGAAATATTATTATTAAGTGTTCTTTCTTACGATAGCTTAATTTCTTTTGTCAGTGAACTTAGACAACCAACGCGCTATGTCCTTTGTCTCCTCCTTCAGCTCCCAGAATTTTCTTCTTTCCTTCAAGTCAGGCAATATTTGAATCCTCCTTTTTTCTAAGCTCCTCTTTCCCTCAAACTTTCCTTCTATGACGTCATGCGGAAGACAATTCCTCTTAATGATGTGTCCAAAAAATTATAATTATGAGTAGTTTATTTAAGGGTGAAAATATAAAAAAGTGATTTCGTCATAATCAACTCTAATGGTTTTGATTAAATTTGGTATCCAGGCACTGTTTAATATTACAAACAAAATGGAAACTATCATTTTCTCATGAAAATTACTTAAATGATACTTTACATAAGCGTAAATTTCTAAGTTTGACATTTCTGCAACTATTTGAGATAATTAACTTATCATATCAAAGGCTTAGTAAATAATAATACTACTATTAAAAATAAAAAACTTTTATTTGAAATATATTTTTATGAAATAAATCTATTTTGAGCTATAAGCAAAAATTTATTTTTAATAGAGTTTTGGGATTTGATTGTTTTTCTCTTTGGTAAATAGAGATGATACATTTCTCTCAATATGTTTCTGTAACGTGTCTATTATTTAAATTATAATATTTGAGGGAGTGTTTCTGCAATAATGTATTTAATTAGTTTCACATTATTTTATTAAGAGTTTTAAGTAAATACCTCCTCCATTTTTAGGTAAAGGTCAAAGGTGACAAAGTTTGTGCGGTGCACCGTACCATTTATTTAACGAAAATGTTGATTGTTTTTAGATAATTTACTAAGCTTGTTTTATTTCAATGAGTTTAGTTTGATAAAGTGTTATATTTGCCCAATGATTTTCATGATATCACGTCATTTAATAACACGGTGGTGACCTGGTAGTCTAGTGGTAAAGTGTCAGACTTATGTATTGGGGGTCCAGGGTTCAATATTTGATTAAGATTTATCTGATTTCCCAACCCTTCCTTCACCTCTGACAAGATATGTATTAATCACAACTTGTGAATGTGGGGAATGCCAGGCCTCCACCGTGGTTTGGATCCCACGTTAAACTGTAGGTCCTCCATTTCATCTCACAATCACCCTACCATTACACATTAGCTTAAGTGCGTACAACTTGAACGGGTATTAAGACGCGGTGCTAATAATAATGATATTAATATTAATAATAATAATAATAATAATAATAATAATAATAATAAAGTGCGTGTGAAAAAAATAAAAAAATATTATGGACTATATTTGTGATGTAAGGTGACGCCATTTAAGGTCCACATTATTACATGCTCAATTTAATCCAACCCCTATTTGAGTGAAAGTGATCAGAATAAACTTATGCAATGGTCACGCCGTTTTGGGTGTTCAGGACTGGATCATCAGTGATGGGGAATATCGAAGAATGAATTATTGATGGGTGCATTGTTGGTGGTTTACAACACATGATTAAACACTGTGACTTATCCAACCTAGCTCCAAGATAATACTGGTGTATTAAAAAAATACTTTCCTCACATCTATTCCTTGGATTAAAATACGAATAACACTCGTGTTTAAACGTAATATACTAGCTTAAATTCAGTACTTTAGGGAGCGCTGGCCGAATGTCAAGTTCCTCTGACAATATTTAACAGGGGTAACCTAACACAAGGAAAATATGCCACAAGGATTGACATCTGGTCTTGTTTATCAAGTTAAAAATAACATTATTATTTTTCTCACTATCTCATTTTGTTATTTAAGTTTACGTCACTCTTTATGAATAGTAAAAACTGACCTTTATTCGTCTATTTGTTTATTAATTCATTGCAAACATCAATGTTCAAACAACTCTTATTTGAGTGACACATTCTCTTGTAGTTCTATGTAAATACCGTGAAACGTCCTTCCATTCTTTATTTGAATGACCATGTCCTTAGAATATAAGGGATCTTTCCGCATTCCCGGGGATTCGAAGTTGTAAGCAGCTCAATATCTTTTCAAAGGTTATTTGGTGTTTCTTATTTAGCGTGAGCGCGTACTACTTGCTCAGATCTGTGAACTTGAAAATGATCTTTGGTGTTTGGTGTTTATGAACGCGGCCTGGCCATTAGCCAATCCGAGGGTGGTCTCAGGGACGCCGGACGCCGGCTGTTCGTAAGGATGACGCGTGACGCGACGCCTCTGTGCGTGTTTATCACGAACAGTGGCGGGTACGTAGGGCCAGATTTTATTTCGCTCTGTTTATGATAATACAGTTGACCTTAACGACTGAACATGTTGAAAACGTGAATACTTTTTTCCTATTGTCTATTGCTCTTGACTCATGGCATTAAAAATATATTTCCTTTACTTTTACCACGTCTTGACTGCCTCTATGTTCTAGTGTTCAGCGTCCCTGGCTTCAGATCCATAGGTCACGGGTTAAATCCTTGCTGCTTCAAAATTTTCTGTTAAGCATTTGGTCTGGAATGGGGTCAACTCAACCTCGTGAGGACAAATGAGGAGCTACATGAACCAAAATTAGAGGTTATGGTCTAGAAAACTGAGATAAATGGTCGGAAGGCTCGTTGCACTGACTACATGCAACCCCCTATACGCAAAAGTTGTCACTATCATCGCCAACAGATGGTGACCACTCAGTCGGCATGGATTGATTTTGAGATGAGGCCATAGAAGCCCTTTTCACCATGTCTTAGTACCCGTTCGGATTTTACGCGCAAAAAAAAAAAGCTTCAAGTTTTATTTCAAAATTATTTATAAGGTCCCTCGTAACGGCGAGAATACGAACTAAATATAAAACTCATCTAGAAACGAATGTATTGCCGGTGATGGGTGATTGGAACTCGAATCCTATCAGTGTGTACTTACTTAACTTAATAAAGATCAGACCTTAAATCATTATTTAAATAAATAGTATGGTCCACTACGTATTAAAATATAAACTTTTACCAAAATCTCTAAGGATTTGCGAAACGAAATAGTATACATTGTAGCAGAAACACTCCAAATAAAATAATATACATTATTACAGAAACATTGAGAAAAGAGGAATGTCTTTGTTCATCAAAGAGCACAACAATCAATTTCAATTTTCAAAGATCTGAATTATATATATATATAAAAGCAAATATCAATACTTTCAAAGCTATAAGCAAATACAGAATATATATATATATATTGTATATAGATATACTGTATATGTATATATATATATATATTGTATATAGATATACTGTATATGTATATATATATATACTCTATACTGTATTTGCTTATAGAAATGATTGATTTTATAAAAATATATATATATATATACCAAATAAAATATTCTTATTTTGTATTATTAATTTACAACATTAAGTTTGTTTCTGAAATAGTTGCGGAGATATAAATACAATTGTAAATTTCTGCTAATGTATGGTAAGTACCCTCAAATTCATTATCACGGGATAATGAAAATTTCCATTTGGTTTGTAATGTTCAACTTAACAGTGCCCAGATACAAAATTTAATCAAAATAGTTGAAAATCGAATGTTGAGAAAATTATTTTTTTAAATATTTTTTTGTCCTTTAATAAATTGCCATTAATTTAGGATTGGATATCAAATTTCAAAAAAATCCTCGGGGAAAACTTATGAAAATCTTAGATAACAAGTTTTATCATGGTCAGTACAATTATTTCGGCCCTAGGCCGTAATACAGACGGCATCGCGAAAACCACATTGCGGTTTCAGGGGATAATAAAATGACGAGATTTTATCAAAATCTCTTTAAGTTCAATTTTGTGTAACAATCACAATAATTCTCTCTCCAAGGGATCGGAAGAAAGTAAAAGAAATTACTTGGCAAATGAATATGAACAATTAATGTCCGTTGATTGTTGTCAATTTAATATCAAATAACGTGAAATTATCCACGTACTTAACTGGTTAGGTTACTCGACTACTAATCTAGCGAACTCTGATTCGTAGACAGTTATTGTAAACTCTACTACTTCATTATTAAAAATATGTTCGAATGTTTTGGCATGAATCTGTCAAAGGTTGTGTCCATATGTCTGCAATATTCAGCCTAATTTATTTTCTCAATCTCCAAACTAATGTTGGCACAACTGTCAGTCTACATTATTCGCTTTTCCCCACCTATGGCACGTTTTGTTTTTTTACACAAACTCTCGACTGCCATTTGTTAAACACTATTCTTTTTAACGTTATAAACAGGAACAAATAATGTTTGGCTACAAAATTGTGTATACAGAAAAGAGTAGCCCAAAGAAAAGTATTTGGAAAGTTAAATATTTTGCACTTGTTCCTAAATGATGGAAGGATTAAAAAAGATAGACTGACCAAGTGGTTTGGGGGTTAAACCCCACATCTAGGATTCCGAATTGGGATTTGACCTTTTACCTAAACACCACGTCTGGGTATACGCCTATGCACTAATGTGTTTGAGATGAGGAATGTTTAATTTGTAAGAAGTGTTTCCGTACTTTCGGGGAGAGAAAAAAGAGGGGAAAACCAATTAGAAATGCCTCTCTCCCTCCCCTCAGTACACCCAGCCAGGATTTGAACCTCAATCTCCATATCATCAACAGTTCAATCTACAGTATTGCGAGATTAGCGTTTCGGCCACAGAAACCGATTTGCCTACACTGATTATAGTTGGTGTAAGTGGTGCAAATACATTATATTATTAATATATTATATGTTTGGTACTCTCCACATTGGCAGGCAGTGAAATACACGTTAAGCTTGGTTTACTGGCGAAGTAAACTTAGGGGCTCAACTCTCACCCGGTATTACTCAGAGATATATTTTCTAAATGGTTTCCCACTCTTACTTCACCCAAATGAAGGTTGATTTCTTTCCTTCCTTCCTCATCCTTACATTACTCTTGTATACCTTGATGTTATTACAAACTCACATTTGAAAACACAAACATATTTATTGCGTTCAACAATGATCACATTTAACTATATTATTAGTGTTATCTTATAGTTGTTGATAATAAATTTCAAAAGTTCCAGCTCCAGATCACAAGACTTGACATATGAATACTTGAATGTTTATTTAGTAACATTTTATAACTCTCAGATAATTTCATTCGTAAGAAAATTGAGGTATTGTAACATTTAGAAAGCCAAAATGACAGCTAGTAGGATGCTGTGGAAATATATATATATATATATACTAGTGGACCCGACAGACGTTGTCCTGCCCGAACGTTGGCTTTTTGTTTGGGTGGCATAATTGATTTCGATAATTAAACAAATACTATGTGATCATCACAATTACTAATTCACAATGAACTGCAATTAGTGGGTGACCTGGCGGTCTAGGGGTAAGGTGTCAGACTTCTGTGCTGGCGGCCGGGGTTCAATCCTCGGTCCCGGCAAAGATTTATCTGATTACCAAACCCTTCCTTCACCTCTGACAAGACATCTTGTGAATGTGAGGAATGCCAGGCCTCCACCGTGGTTCGGATTCCACGTTAAACTGTAGGTCCTTCATTTCATCTCACAATCACCCTACCATTACACATTAGCGTAAGTGCGTATAACCCGAACGGGTAGTAAGACGCGGTGCTAATAATAATAATAATAATAATAATAATAATAATAATAATAATAATAATAATAATAATAATCCAATTAGTGAGTTACACAAATATTACAAATTCAGTGTTTGTCAAGACAACATACAAAATAAAACATATTTTCTTTCCTCAAAATCAAATATATTGAGACAATAGTACATTACAAATACTTTGTTTCACAGTAATGGCAATGCTTTCCCATTCCGTTTGTCTGTTTCTGAAACAAATAAATTTTATTTAGAATAGGAACTGATAGACACTTATACATACATGGTATCCATTATTAAAAATAATAGTATATGGAATAGTGATCCCTACAATTTTTGGAATTTCGCCCACAACTCCACAAATATCAGCTGTATCGAAAAAAATTGCGAAGCTTGCTTTCAAATTTGTATGCCGGGTACAGCTAATTTTATTTTATTGACGTACCTTCAAATATGACAAATGTCAAATTACTTTTTAATTGTTTCTATTTTCATAGTGCAAAACAGATACTGTTTTGGGCCTAGAACCTTTACGGGCTTAAGCAGAACAACTTACCTAGATACGTAGCATCGATATAGTATGTACTTGATATACGAAGTACATACTATTTCGATGATACGTACAGTCAGCTCCATAGAAACCTCACCCCCTCTTATACCTAAGGTTGTAATGTAATAAAAAACGGTCCGACAAAATCAATAAAGTTTTTTTTGTTTTTATCTTAATGGGAGTTGATGAACAATGTTTTTCGTCAATCCCCGAGGTGTATAAATGAACAAACTTGATGGTTTGCCAACGCGAGAACACGCAACATATAATTGACCATGCGAGAAGCACTGATTTTCTAGTTCAAACCCACAAATGGACATTGTTTGGCCTTGTGACTTATTAATAGTCATTGCGAATGCCAAGCGAATTGGAAATTGCAAGCGTCTGAATGGAATGGGTGAGACTGAAGGGATCATTGGGATCCGTGGCAGGAGAACAACCTCACCTTGAAACTTGCCGTTCAAAATGGTAGCTTCAAGAACATTAGCCATAATTTGTTTATGAACAATCGCGTGCCATTGCATAGCTTAGGTGCATTTAAATTCCGAAGCAAAATGATTGGTGAACCAATTTTTAATCGCAAGCAATGTGGTGGCATTCCTGGTAAATCCAGTAAATTCAAAAATTCAACAGGATAATTGACTGTTTCGTTAGGATCGACAACAGTGTCGATCGATTTAAACGAAATCTCATTGCCAGGCAATGAATGTTATATTTAGAAATTAATAGCGTCAACATCGATATTTTTTGCGGCTAAAATAGCTCGTTCACGTATTCACGCATGATTAATGTAATTAGCGTGCAAATCTGGGAATATGTTTTCAATCAAAGCATCTTTCGTGGCTACCATGTTGTAAAAATTGTCTGGAAATTTTATGCATTGTGTATTTCCATGCAATATAATTTTTCCATTGCCAGCGTTGAGCAATTGTTCGGAGAATGACAGTGCCAATGGATCGTTTTGCAGTTTAACACGTATATTTATGTTAAGGCGTAATGTATTGACATTTCGCCATAGGTATGATTGCTTCAAACATGCGTTAATTTCGTCCGCATATGTAGCGCGTGTAATGACCAGCAATCTCTGTCTAAAATCACCGGGCAGCAGTAGTAGAGTGCCACCGAAAAGTCTGGTATTATCACTGAGATCTTTCATGGTTCTATCGAGAGCTTCAAGTGAATGCTTGCGGGCCATAGTGCATTCATCCCAGATAATACTTTTGCATTTTTGCAAAACTTTTTTAATGGCGGAATGCTTCTTTATGTTACACATTGCGTCTGGATTTGACTGAACGTTCAATGGCAACTTGAGTGCTGAATGTGCAGTACGTCCACCATCAAGCAAAGTCACTGCAATGTCCGATGAAGCAATTGCCAACGCAATATGATTTTGTGATCGAATGCGTGCTAGTATCAGTGATATGAGGAATGTTTTTCCAGTTCCACCTGGTGCGTAAAAAAAAAACCCACCTTGTTGTGCTGCAATTGGCAAATTAATTCGATCGTATATGTTCTTTTGTTCAGCAGTGATCAGTTGCTCATTATTTGCAACGAAAGTAGTCAAAGAGGCCGCATCGAACTGTTGTTCGCGCTGAATATCGCTGTTAATGATGTCTGTTGCTGGGCGGTGTAGTAAAAAATAATATTCTTTTAACTTTTACAATGTGAGAGAAATATTTATCTTATCTCTTTATATTTATATATATATAATATTTACTTGTCTAGTATCAAGTGTCTTCTGACATCTTATGCTGTAACAACAATAGTTAACATCAAGATGTATAAAGATTGTGTTTTTTGTTGGACGCCACCCCTAGTATTTAGGGGGAAAATAATAATTAAAAGAAAGAAAAACAATGTACCTCGGCTATTTTCAGTCAGTGGCACGACGACTCTCAATACTCGAGACCATTGGGTGAACTTAAAACTAAAATATGAACAATTTAGATAAAAATGAATTGTTGAAGTAAAATGTAATTTAGGCCACAATAAAAATAAATGTATAAATAACAATTGTTGGCACTTTGGTGGAATTATTGTTGTTTCTATTTTTACCACATCCAAATCCTAACTATGGAATTGCGGTTAGTTATAATTCTAATTTAACAAAGTATAGAACAGTATTGTTGAAACCAAAAAGAAGAGAAAAAATATACAATCAATAAAATTAATAATACAGACATAAAATGAAATGTTAATTAATTCTCTGCATTAGTCTGTCTTTCTGAAAGTAAATGAGTTCTGATTTTTATAGGAGAAAGAAAAGAATGATAATAATAATAATAATTTAAAGTTGAAGAGTTGGTTTGACCTCACCCATGAATAATTAGTCCATATTGAAACACCATCTTCATAAATTTGTTTCACTTCAAATTCTTCCATAATTTAAACAAAAATAAATAGTATAGTTCTTGCACACACCCTTAGCTTTCCATTTTTGCTATTTTTACTTTAATTCACAACCTTTAATTTCCTTTAAAATAATTTGAATTAGGAGATCCACAGATTTGGCTCCATGTTGGACCAACACCGAGGAAGAAGACCTGTCTTCTCTTCAAAGTCTTCCAATAAATATTTTTTAAAAATGTTCTATTCTTACTTCCAAGTCCAAAGAGAAAACTAATATATATAAAAAAAAACGAAAATAAATTGTTGGCTATGGACTAGTGAGAAAATCAAATGAAATGCAGGTTTAATATAAATATTGAATTATAAACCAATCAAGGTGAACAAAGTTTTATAAAGAATTAAATGTCTATTTCCTTCTGTCAAAAATTAAAAATCGCGCTCGTTTTTTCTTTTCTTCTTTTACAATCACGAGGTCCGCTACTCACTTGTTTGATAGAACTGCGCATGCGTTAAAAACAAACATGGCCGACGTTAAAAATGAATACAAGAGTCAAACACACTTCTTAAAAGAATAATTAATATGTTTAATAAAAGACAAGTGTTCTTCCTTAAATCAAAATTCCTTATTTAAATTATTTAAAACAATGTTTTACGTTGTTCCTACCGTTCTTTTATTTTATGAAATGGATGTAAATAGTATCATTATTCAGGCTGGCAACCAGCTTGTGGCCTAACTTCGAAGTGCATAATTCCACACGAAAATAAATTGGAAATTGTTCACAAAAAGTAGAAAACATAAGGAAATACAAGGTAGGGTGGCAAATTACGTCACAGTGGTTAGGCAATGGCATACCGAAATGAATGAGTGGCATATTAGAAATGAGAATGCAAATATCCTCAATCTTTATTAACGGCTCGTTATATATTTCCGGCGAAAAATCGATATTGGGATCTTGATCAGTAGTCCGGATGTGATGCAGAATGTCGTCGCTCATGGAATCTTTATATTTATCCCAGAGAACAGAAGCTTGCGATGGAAAACATGTCGTCAATAATATTGCGATTAATTGGCGAATTTGATGAGGAGAGGAACTCAGTACTGCATATGCAAGTGTGAGATCCCAATGGTTGTTATCTTCCAGAAAATGTCATTCTCGACACGCATCGTGGTACGTGTCGTACAAAATACCATTGACTTTTCGCAAGTATTGGAAGGACGTAGGTCCAGGAAAGTTAACCAACAACAAACGCAAGAAGAAGTATTCGCGTTGCTTTGGATGTACTGTGTATAATCGTTCTGATGTATTTCTCATAAATATTCCATCGTATCCTTGGACTGAAAGGCCTCGCTTTCGTGGGTCCCACTTTTTTGACCGTTTGTTCCACGTGAAAAATCGTTGCACATCAGTATACGTTAATGTCTTTGCGAATCGACCGAAAATACCTGGTTGGTTGCATAGTTCGAAAAACTCAGTTAGTGTGGTTTTTGGGGAAGTTAATGCTCGTTGTAGAGCAGTAACTTCTGTGAAATAAACACGCTGTCCATTTTCAAGGTGCACGGCCAAATGTATAACAGCAGGGTCTTTTTCGTGTATGGGAAAACTTAAAATGCGCCAAACTTCTTCATTGCTTCTAATTTATCGGCCCATTTGATAACGTGTTATTTCTTCGGTATCATTTACATTTTGAACAGCAAATACAGCCATATCGCTGCCCTTATGAACGTATTTGCAAATGTATTTTATGGACTTCACAGAACTGCAGAACTCAACGTTAATATGAGCTTTGTAGATTTTGCACAGCAATGGCGAGTACGGAACCACCCAGCAATTGTCAATGTCAATCGTTCCCCCGTTTGACATGCGCAATTGATATGATTGTCCACCATTATCTGTGCCTCTACGACGATACAATGGATAACCGTCGATATTAGTGACAGTATCGTTTATACACGCTTTTGGGAAACGTTTCGTACATTTTCCATTGTCCATGCATGGCGCCGTAATGTTCAGAGCACCGCATGGACCATGAATCATGTTAGCGGTAACAATGTCAAACAACTCTTTATCGATATTCCTATCCGGAATCTCTGTTGAAATAATTTTATCAATTTCTTCTGACCGTACTTTGTCGACAAACCAAATCAAAATATGTGCATGTGGCAAACCTCGTTTTTCCATTCAACAGAATACAACCAGCAACGTGTTTCGCCGAATACAGAGTGATGTGTAATCAAGTTCATCAACGATTTTAATTTTTGTTTGAAGACTCGTGCAGTGATATCATGGCAATGCATTGCTGTTTAACCTGGCAATAACAAAATTTTAATTTCATCCCAGTTAGGATTGCACGTAAATGTAATGAAGAAATCTGGTCGGCCGTACGCGCGCACGAAAGTCATGGCATCTTGAATGTATTCTTGTATATGACGCGGACTACCAATATATGATGATGGAAGAATATATGCGATACCGATGTCGTTGATAATAGTGGTTCCATCTACGTTACCGAAAATAGCATCACGCAAATGAATGTACTCCTCAGAACGCAGCTTCGCTTGATTGTACTTGATGTACCGTAATCGCTCGCTTTAAATTTTCGCATACATATCAACGATGTATTGATGAAACAGCTGGCGGCATCGGAGAATGTTGTTGTCTTCATTGGCACGAATCATCAACCGATATGCGTACAAGTTCATCGCGCTCACTTTCTTGTTGGTTTATGCACCTGCAAAGTAAAAATATAAATAAGACAAAAAGAAATTAATCTTACAGAAAGAGAAAAAGTAAATAATATGTAGATTGTACCTGTCACTGGATTTATATGTCTTATGTTAAAATGATATGCATCTTCTCCTTCCCAAAATATCAACGGATATTGCAAAGCGTCGTAAGAACGATGACTGTCTTGAACTGTGTGAACCGTGTTATCTCTGTGTTGAATCCGTATATCTCGACGTTCAACTGCGTCGCCAACCATAACAACTGCAAATTCATTAACTGTTGGTGAATTGTATCGGCCCGCATGCTCTCCAAATGGTACTTTGTCTGCTTTGGTGACGATCATTTAGTTGTCGTTTTGCAGTCTGTTTGAAACGGTATAAAACCACTGGACCAACTGGTTGTGATTTCGCAAAAACGGTTCCAAAGTTGCCACAATTTCTCGCTCCTCCATATGCTCGATGTGGTTGTACTGGCAGCGTGCGTTTATTTGTTGCTCCTCATCGCCCATGAAGTAGATTTGCAAGAATTTTGGATCGGCATACAGGCATTGAGATTAAAGAACATATTTGATGATATACTTGACCCTAAATCTTAAACTTTGATTCAAAATTGCGACCATCCTCATTCTGAACGTTTTTTGTTGCGCCAAATGATGTCATTTGGAAGCAAGAATTGAATTTGCGAATTTTACGCAAAAACAATTTTGATTGAGGTGTGGCTCCAGCCAATAGTGTTTTCAATGGTTTTGGCGGCAAATTCAATGGTGGAAGTACAACTTTTCCAGAAGCGCAGCAGAAACCGGCCGATTAACCTTTGTATTTGAATGCATGACAGTGTTGGCATTCTTGGTCCTTAGCGCCGATGAAAATTTGTGAATGTGACGAATAGTCGATGTCCGACTCATATTCGAACTCAAGACGGAGAAGTGATGCGCGTGTCAATGCGCGATGTACTTGCAGGCGCTGTTGTTCATGTGCTCTGTGTGCATCAGTGGCTCGTTGACGCACCTGTCTTTGTCTCAATGCATTAGCTTGAAGGCGTTCGTTGCGTTGCTGTTGACTTTCATTTGCACGTGTGTTTGCAACCTGGACTCTTAAATTTGCATTGTCCGTCAATTGATCTTCTAGCCGTTCGATTTAACCGATAGGTGTGGACTATTTGTGAATTCTGTGTACGTCGACCAATATTTCCTCCTCGTCCACGTAGACGTGGCATTGTTCTTTAATAAACACACAACACCTAAATATAAGCAACTTATATTTAAATTTTATGGATTATATGTTCGTAAATTTTATAAAATCATCGACACAAATAAGCACGTAAAATAAAAATTTGCAGGTTATATTGATTGTCATTGAATACGCATGTATATCATTTAAATTTATGGAAGATCATGTAAGATATTCACTTCAACACAGCACCTTACACATTTTCCTAATGTATGTATTTGAGAACACTTGATGAAAAATACAAATATTCACGCGATTGTGATACATGGAATACCGAAACACATCGAATGTCAAAACAACGCCAAGCCACGACGCAAAAGACTTGCGCATGTATTGATGCGTACGTCAAATACCACAGAATTCGAAATCAATGCCACTTATGTTACACAAACATAACTATGAATTATTCTAAGAAGTTCAATTATGCGTACGTCAAATACCACAGAATTCGAAATCAATGCCACCTATGGTACACAAACATAACTATGAATTATTCTACAGAAGTTCAATTATTCACTCACTATTCAGAAGGTTTTAACGGTCAATTATTCATATTATGTTCATTATTATAAATATTTGCGGGTGGTAGGGAGTGAAATTGTGAGGTTACATGTTCTGATATGCAAAAAATCTTTTAAAAAAATCCCCTCAAATAAATTACCTAAGAAATTAAAATAAATCCTAGAACCCGATTGCAGCGCCACCTTCCGGGTTCAATTGTGAATCAAAACCATCCATGGACCCACTCAAACACACACAAAAAATTTCATCAAAATCGGTCCAGCCGTTTAGGAGGAAGTTCAGTGACATACACACTTACAGAAGAATTATATATATAAAATTGTTTATTTATAGGTGTGATTTCCTATGTCCTGGTTTGTTTAGGGTATATTGAGAGGATAAGAGTGGGTCAAGTGACGAAGCAAATATATGAGAGTAGAGTGAGTGGATAAAAAGGAAGGGGTAGGCCATGAAAGACGTGGTTAAATATTTTAGACGAATGTGTGAAAAGGAGAAACATTAAGAGTTAAAAAAAATAAAAGAGCATGCCTGACTGTGTATGGATGTTGTTGAAGCGATGGGAGTATCCAAGGTTAGGGAAGTGTGGAGAAAGTTAATGAGGATGGAATAAGTACGGATTTGTTTTTTTGAATTATACGCACAGTTTCTTGCCTACTCCGTAAAGGAACTGCGTGATTATGTATGTATGCATGTATTTATGTATGTATGCATGTATGTATGTATGTATATATGCATGGACGAGCCTGGTAGAGAGGACTGGGGGGGGGGGGACACACCCCCTCCCCAATATTTAAGGAAAACTATCCTTAAATTCAATAGAGTATATATTGATTAATTTGAATAGTAGTTTATTAGTATATTATTTTATTTGCAAGCTCTTACATATTTCATACAATTGCAGTAATCTTATAAATGCTTAGAATAAAATAGTGGTGTGTGTGTTGTTTAATGTTTTGTGAATAAATTCGTTTATGTAATACATATGTCGTATTTGCTAATGTGTTTGTTTGTAAAAGTGAACTTGATATAAATCAACGTGATTTGAAAACTATTTTGAGTATGGATCGTTTCTTAATCAAAACAAAACATGATTCACCAAATGAACTATAATCTCTTAAAAACACTGCTTTGGCGAGTTTGATGAAAAGTCCAATCATGTCAACTAAAATGTTAAGAAAACAGGAAATTTGTTGAATTGATAACAAGTTTATAACTGTGAAAGCAATAAATATCCAGCACCAAACCAGCCAGTTACACTACCAACCAAATTTACTACTCAGAATTTAAAAGTAAAAATATTTCGGTTTCACCCAGCATGGTGATAGGAGTTCATTTGGCTGCATGTGGATGCCTCTACAAACAATGTAGATGGATTTCTTGGTTTTTATTGTAATAGATATATTAAATTATGTCCGGATTACAATCTTGCTAGGAAAATGGATCCGGCGTTTTATAGAAATGGATTTAAAAACTAGAAAAAAGGCATCGGACAAGTTTCGTTCACATAAAAATTCAGGTAGTAATCTACAAGCAATTTTAAGTTATAGACAACTGAAAAACCCGACTAATGCCTAGTTAAATTCTTCTTTAGTTTATGAACGCAAGATTTCTAGGGAATATCTTCAAAGTTTTCACCTCAATCAAATATTTAGCCATGCAAGGCTTAGCTTTAAGAGAAACTCAACAAGAAAGTGGAAACTTATTTCATCCTCTTAAACTACGTTCCGAGTTTGATTCCTATCTTGCAAATTGGGTGAATAAAGAACGAGAGGTATACACAGATGAAAAAAAAATTCAAAATGATATTTAGGAAATAATCGGTAATGAAATTGTGAGAAATATTTGTGCTGAAATTCAATCTTCTAAATTTAATTTGTTTTCGTTGATTTGTGATGGTACACATGCTATTACTGAACAGCTTAGAATATGTGTGTGTAGGGTTGATGGAAACGTAGAGCCCCATGAAAGTTTATTAGGACTATACAGTGCAACTAAAACAACTGGGGAGTCGATTGCAGCCATTCTTTTTGATATAATGACCAGAGTTCAACTATATCTTTCGAACTTGCGTGGACAAACCTGTGATGGTGCTTCAAATATGAGTGGGATTAACAAAGGAGTACATTCTATAATGAAGAATAGACTGCCTTTAGCCATGTTTGCTCACTGTGGGGCACACTGCACTAACTTGGTCACAAAGGATGCATGTGATACATCAATTACTGTGAGGAATTCAATGCAATGAGCACGTGATCCTGGAGTTTAGTTTTCACAATCATTGACAGCTAAAACTAAGTTTATTAATATCCAAGAAGCTGCTTTTAATGCTCCTTTGACATATAAAGCAAGCATTAAGTCCCTTTGTCCGACCAGGTGGATATACAGAGGCACTCAGGTTGAAAAGATTCTGGAAAACTATCCCATGATTTTAGAAACACTTGAAGCACTGCCTGTTAAAGCAAATCACTTTCATTCAGAGAGTGGGCTATCCAAAGTGTTTGAGTTAGGAGAAACTATTTTAGACTTCCTTATGGCAAGGAAAATAATAAATAATTTGGAAAATTTGAATAAATCTTTTCAAGGAAGAGTAATGAGTACTTCCGAACATATACAGATCATAGAAATAGTTTCTTCAAGTTTGCAGAGACTCAGAGAAAATTATGAGTTTTTATTAATTCGGGGATAAGCTAACAAAATCATTGTAACCAGCAACCTGCAACCTCTTTCTCTGACAAGACAGAAGAAACCACCAATGTGCTACACAGGTCCTGCTACAGCGTTCACTTCTATTTCAGTCGAGGACTACTTTCGCCATGAGTATTTTACCATTATAGACACAGATGTTGGAAGTCTAAAGTCAATATTTGATCAATAAGGACTTAATCCCATGAGAAAGTTGTAAATAAGTCTTTTAAAAGGATAAATAAACCCAGTTCTGAAAATGTATCCTGAAATTAACGAGAACGATTTTGAAATTTAACAAAAAAGGTTTTTTTCGTTTAAGTTCGCCTACTTATGTTGAAGATGCCCTAACCACATTTCGAGGGCTATCTCCTGAAGTGAGAACAATCCTCAGTAATGTTGAGGTTCTGTGACTTATAGTGCTGGTTTTTCCTATCTGGTCGTGGGAGGTGTAAATATAATTTAGTTCGTTACGTCGCCCTAAAACGTACTCGAGGAACAATATGACACACAGGCCCATTAAATATGTGGCTGTGTGTCACGCGCATAAAGATATATTGGACAAGATAAGCATTCATAATCTTATGAACAAGTTTATTATAGTTAATTAATGAAGAACGAGAGTGTTTGGTGAAGCCTAAGCTAATTTAAAATAAGTGCTTCATCTTCATACAAATGTGTTTTTATAGCATATAAGTACTTTATTTATATGTTGTGTTGTCAGTGTGATGCATTAAATATATTTCCTATTATTTATTTAATACAAAATTACTCATTCTCTTGCAGGTAGGGCTATAGTTATTTAAAATGTTGAGCAACTAAGAAAACATTGTTATTTTAATCTGAGGTAAAGAAATAATAATAATAATAATATATATATTAATGCTCTTCTGTAAAATTTGTATAGAATATAAAACTGAGCTTAAGAGTATTGCTAGTGTAGTCTTCGTTTAGACTAAGTATATAAACAATTATTATTAGTGAGTGTCAAATAAATCACTTATAATATTTTGTCCCCATCCCCTCTCCCCCCAAAGTCTGAAAGCCAGGCACGTCCATGTATGTATGTATGTGAAGTTAACGCTTTTGTAGGTTTGTGCTAAAAAAATACAATTAACAAAGCATTTGTTAAAATTATTACTTCCGGGTTCTATTTAATTTATAAACATTCTACATCGTGGTTTGGTTAAAGATAAAAAAAACCAATCTCGAGAAATTCTAAGGGTGAATAACCTCTTTATTCAAAAGCTCAACTTGGAATTCTACCAAAACACCGCGATTTTAGTTAGATGTTAGAAAATATTGAATTATTTTTGTGAAACTGTAGGAAATAGTTTTTAGCCAGCTCAAACATGAGTGTAACCTACTTTTACAAGACATTGGACAAGCGATGACAGTGTTAACGTATGAAAACATTTTTGACAATTATTTGACAAGAAGCAAATGGTGAAACTCATATTTTGTAAGGAGGATAGGGGAATGGGTATTTCTTTTTACTATGTATATGAAGTGCTGATCATAAATCTTTACATAGGAAATAAAAAGTACCAAGATTTTATCTAGGAAAGTAAAAATGTTAAAATAAACAATCATGGATCTAGACGTATAATTTTTCTCTTTACATCTCAGTGGATTTATCTTGTATGTCGCTTTCTTGAATTTGTCTAAAGAGGCTAGATACCTCTTTAAATTGTACTAAACTGACCCGGCACCCGTCAACCGGTCAACTACGACCGACCGGGTCTCATGTGCCGTGTGGGGGGGATCACAAATCCCCCAACTATATATATCAATTGTGCTCTATTTAGGGGATCTGAATATACAGATAAAATATTTAATTTATTATCGAACTATAGTATTTTTTGAGAACCCCAAGGGGTTGAGAAAAAGTTATTGTTTCCATTATGAGTTGTGTTTTGTATAAAAAATGTATGTAAATAGATAGTAAGTAAGAAAAAGAAAAATACTAATGAAAGAAAGAAAGAAACTGACCCGGCAGGAAACAATTGATGATGATAATGCGTTTTTATAATAGCTACTTTGATTAATACAAGATTTATTGAAACGTAATAAATTACAGGCTTGTATTATTATTTAGCACCGCGTCTTAATACCCGTTCGGGTTATACGCTTACAGGCTTGAAACATCAACATAAATGCTAAATAATAAAATGAAAACATCCTAGTCAATTTTTTTAAATTAATTTAAAATCTCACTTTGGGTTAAAATAAATTGTGAATGAATTAAAGGGAGTGAATATTAATCTTCATCTTATTAAACTAATGTAATGTATGCATTAAAAGTGATACCCGCATTGTTTGTAACGTGGGATGAGGCATAAACCAAGTCTGATCGGGATACCTGGTGACGAGGAGTTTATGATTAGAATCTCGGCTGAGTGTACTGAGGGATATATTTCTTGAATGTTTTTTCCCCCTCTCCTTTCACGTAAATGTGAGTACATTTAATCTAAATTCTACTTTATTCACCGTTACTCTATTAGTGTAAATATTCTGATATCCCGTATGCGTAGTAATAAATAGAAAAAAATAATTAAATAAGCCTACAATTATTTTTTTTAATTTCAGCATTTAATAAAATAAATTGTAAATACAATATTAATTTTTGAGTATGGTTACATTTTAGAATAGCACCTTTACATGAGTAGCTAAATAATTATATATACATAAACAGGTCATATTTTAGATTATATATTGGTATTATTTTCAATTGTATTTTAATTATAGATCAATGGATCCCCAAAGATCCACGGTCCACTGTTAAAGAAACCCTGTTCTATAAGAAACGTTGTAGAAAATTTGTTCTTTACTTTTTCTTATCAAACATTAAATGTGAAGAAGCTTAAGATAACGTACAGTCTTAACATATTAGAGTCATATTTTATTTTGAAAAAATTAATTTTACAACTTACTCAGTAGTATTGGAGTGGATAGTAGTTATAAGGAGTGTTTGGTTCTCTATGACAAAAACCACTGTAGCTATAGTGTCTCCAACTACAAACGAACACAACGAAGATTAATGTTTCTTTACAGATGTAGCGTGTCATCAAGAATTCCTAAACCTAATCTTCTTGACACACATTCGCAAATGTAGCCACAAAAAGACAAGGTGACCTACATTTTATAAATATTTCTATAAAAAGAGTTGGGATAACCTTGGTCTATATAGGCAGGTTGACAAATTATATAAACATATACCTTTATTGAAACAAAAAAAATAATTTTTTGGAGTCGATTGAGAATGTAAGCAGAGTTCCTCTGCCAAGTAAGAGTCTATCACAAGTCGGATTGTTTAAATCAAGGCTGGCCAAATTTTAAGGCCTCTAGTGACCCTTTGCAATTCGAGAGCCATAGTAGGATTCTCGTATGAAGAACAGTATCTGATCCCAACTTCGGTGGTCTTGAGGTAAAGTGATCGTCTCAGGACCCGATTTTATTGGGTTCAAAACCAGCCGTGGTCAACGGATTTTTCTTGAGCGATAAAAACCTCTAGACCAACTTTCTTCGGAGGGGAAGTAAAGCCGTCGGTCCCATGTCGGTTGTGGGATCCAGAAGATCCCTGGAAGGTATGTGAAAATACACTTCCTGGCAAAATTGGTAGATCTTTCGCGCTTGCTCATAGACATTTCTGTTTGATGATTTAATCAATTGATTGAGAAAGTGCGCGTTAAATAGCCCTCCCCCCCCAAAAAAAAAAATCTGGTAGATACAATCTTTTCAAACTAGTCCTCTTCGATGGCCACATGGTTTTGCAATCACATGGCCCGCGAGACATTATCTTACCGATCTGATTGTCTGCAATACTTTTATATTACTATCCGACTTGTAGTCATAGAAGTAGACAAAAATGACAATTTTATTTTAGTATTTTAAATAACAAAATAAAACCTTAGAACAGTTTAAACGCTTTTATACTATTTTATCATTTGAAATACTTTATGGTAGGAACTTTTATTATATAATTTAATAATCAATACTGATTTGAGTATTTCGATAGCCGATATAAACAAACACTGGGGAAATTAAAAGTTTTGATAATATTTTAAATATACAATACTGATTTTAAATATAAAGCAACAAATAGTTAGTAAAGATAAAATATCGGTGCGCACGTGGATTAAACGTAATGGTTTTTTGGTATAATTTGCCAATGTTAGGGAGGTTAGGGTTCGAATCCAGCAAGATGTACGTAGGGTGCTTTTCCTTAGATAGTTTATTACATTTCCCCCCCCCCTCAAATGCGGCTACATCTCCTCTAAATTATATCTTTCTTACCCATGAGTATAGTAAAAATATGCATAATCCGAACGGATAGTAAGACGTGCTGTAAAAACCAAAATATATGTACAAAATATAATTAAGCCAAAATATTTATAAAGGCTGTTGCCCGCAAAAAGCCCCAAGTTTTGTAATCTGGTCCTTCGACTAATTTGAATTGGAGACCACTGGTTTAAAGCGTCAGTTTCACAATAGACTGACGTTCTTTTCCTAAAACTACGTTGAGTTATATTTTAAATTTGATAGATATTATCAATACCTATAAAATAACACTAACAAAATGGTTTAGTAAAATGTTATCATTGTTGACTACAAAAAATGTTTGTATTTTATATAAAGCCTTTTATACAAGATTCCTACTATGTATTTATTTTATAGTAAATTTTAGCAACAAATATATCCGATTCAGTGGTCGAATGGTCTAAGGCGTCAATCTTGTGTGAGACTGACCTGTTGATGAGAGGGATATCAGGGTTCAAATCCCAGTCAGGTCTACTAATAGTGGTTTTTCCTAGATGGTTTTCCATTCTCCCTCCATGCAAATGGGGGGTAGAATACCTCTAAAGTGCTTACTTCCTCATCTCTATGCCATTTGAGTAATTAACATATATGCGTACATCCTGAATGAACAGTAAGACTCAGTGGTTAAATAAAAACCATCAAAGCTACCCGCACTGGTGGGCGCACAGATTAGTACTGAAAGATTTTTCCTAAATGGTTTCACACTCTCACCCAATGAAAAATTTGAGTGCACCTATTCTAAATAATACCTTCCTCATTCATCCTTATATCAATAGTCTAACTAATTACACATAGGGTGACCTGGCAGTCTAGGGGTAAGGTGTCAGACTTCTGTGCTGGAGGCCGGGGTTCAATCCTCAGTCCCGGCACAGATTTATCTGATTACCAAACCCTTCCTTCCCCTCTGACAAGACATCTTGGGAATGTGGGGAATGCCAGGCTTCCACTGTGGTTCGGATTCCACGTTAAACTGTAGGTCCTTCATTTCATCTCACAATCACCCTACCATTACACATTAGCGTAAGTGCGTATAACCCGAACGGGTGGTAAGACGCGGTGCTAATAATAATAATAATAATAATAATACTAACACTTACACACATACACACACAAATATAGATATATAACCGTGATTTCAGGTGTTAGTAGTTCCTCTTATATACACTCTAACAACTATTTTATACATACTTACAAGCAAACCTAATCCCACCGTCCCCTTCCGGAGTAGGCAAGAAACTGTGTTTATACCTCAAAATACAACTCCGTACTCATTACTATTATTAGCACCGCGTCTTACTACCCGTTCTGGTTATACGCACTTACGCTAATGTGTAATGGTAGGGTGATTGTGAAATGAAATGAGAGGACCTACAGTTTAACGTGGAATCCGAACCACAGTGGAAGCCTGGCATTCCCCACATTCCCAAGATGTGTTGTCAGAGGTGAAGGAAGGGTTTGGTAATCAGATAAATCTGTGCTGGGACTGAGGATCGAACCCCGGCCGCCAGCACAGAAGTCTGACACCTTTCCCCTAGACCGCCAGGTCACCTAACTCCGTACTTAATACATCCTCACTAACTTTCTTCACACTTCCCTATCCTTGCATACTCCCTTAGTTTCAACAACGTCCTTACACCGAGTCATACATGCTCTTTTATTCTTAAAACTGTTAATGTTTCTCTTTTTCACACTTTCGTCTACAACATTTAGCCATATCTTAGATGGCCTAACCCCCTTCCTTTTAACCCACAAACTCTACCTTTATATATTTGCTTCATCACTCGATCCACACTCATCTTCTCAACACGCTCAAACCAACGAAAGACGATTATTTTAACTTGATCAATTGAATTCGCTTTCAAACCGAACTCCTTCAGCACCCATTCATTACCGATTCTGTCCATACGAGTTTCTTAACATACGTATCTTAGATCTCTAATTAGAATCGCATTCGCCTTGCTCTTGTGTTTTTCCTGACAAAGCCACGCTTCACATCCATAAAACAATGTTGGCGTTGATATAGTTTTATATACTGCGATCTTTGTATCTTTTGGTACTATTTCATTTTTTTAAATATTTTATATACATATAATTATTATATGTATTTGAATCAACTATTCACAAACATAATGTTACAAACTATTACCTACAGTAATGAATATTATTAACCTTTTAAATTATTTTTGTATAAAATGAATAAAACAGTTTTATTTTGGCATATTCCTTATGTGTTGACATCCCCACCTCTAGCCATTATAATATCCACAAGTTTATTTGGAATTTGTGTGAGTCACAATCCAAGCTGAAAATATTTACTAGTAAGAAGGCAAAAACCCTTAAATCAAAAATTAGTTTCTCTCTTTCATTAAACGCGATAATTCCTAGAAAATGATGGTGCTGATTTTGGTTTTAAGGTTTGAAGATGTTTTTGTTTTTTCCCCCGCAGTTGTTTGATTCATCCACTACTGTGCGTCATCTTCCAAAACCAACGGACAAGAATGATGGAACTATTCTTTACCATCCCGCACTACGTAAACACGTGGTAAACATATTTTTATTTTTGTTTTTAAAAGTGCTACTACGCGTCTCACTATCCGTTCAATTTATACACAGACTACACCAACATTTTTAAGGAAGTGCTTCGGAATACTCGCGTAAAAAAAGAACGGGAAAACACAAAGGAAGAGGAGGAGGAAAAAAAATAGGCCAGTACATGCAGCCTCCCGGGTCACAGTAAGAAGACAGAAATATCCTCAGAGGTGGCCGAGTGGTCAGACGACTGTCCCCAATCTATTTGGACAGTAGAAATACGATAAAGTTATGTTAAAAGATAATTGAGAAGTGTGTAATTAATTTATGAAGACCCAAACTGATTAGAAACTATTCGATATTCTTCGTTGGGCACTGGTTTATCAAATTTCATTCCGTCCACCCCCATAAATATAAAGTTGACAAGACTTCAAGGCGTTGCACTTGCTCACAGCTGATGCGGAAATTAAGGCTCAAGGCCTGGTTTAAATCACTGTGGGCAATTTCCGAATGTGTTTTTAAAGTGGTTTTCAACCCTCTATTCATGTCAATGCCAGTGAAATTTCCTATAAAATGCTCTACTCATACCTACCACTTAGATAAGTTAATAACACCCTCGTGTAATTACACATTAAGATAATATATGAGTTTTAATTATAAAAAAGAAGCTTCATTCGCTTGAAAATAAAAGTATCCAATACTATTTCTCAATCCAAAAGATTTTTTTAGCACTGTGTCTTACTGTCCATTCGGGCTATACAAATAAAATGAACTAATTATGCTAATATTATAGAGATGAAGAAAGTTGAATTTAGTGAAAGTGTGACTGAACTTGGGTGGGAGGAGAGTGGAAAACCTCCTGGGGGGAAAACCCCATCATCAGTGTACCTGACCGGGGCTCAAACCAATATCTCCCCATCAGTGACCTTCTAGTCTATTGTGAGAGTTACACCTTAAACAATGAGGACGACCATATCTGTTCTAAATTGATTTTCTCTTTGTTTATTGGTAGACAGATTTAAAAATAATGTCTGTGTTTAATTTTGCAACGATTACTAGTTGTTTGGGAAAATACCATCTCTTGGTGTGTGAGTTATTATAACAAGACAAACAACAAGCGGTCAATGTTTTCTTCAAGATATTTACACATTTAATTTACAATTACACACACTCAATAAAGTAACTCCATGAGTCATACGGGCAGGCATGTAGACTAAGGTTTAGGTCTCTTGTTGTCTGATTTGTTGATAGCGTAGAGATCAGAGCTCTAATCTCAACCGTTTGGGTAAAGGGGTTTCCCCCAAAATGGTTTACGTCCATCCCTCCATGCAAATACGTACACATTTCCTTTAATTTTCTTTATATTCTACTTTTATCATATATACCCTATTTTTTCCGCAGTCTCTTGCTACCGGTCTAGACTATCCCTATTTAGTTAGACTAATGGGTTAAGGATGAGAAAGGTAGAACTTAAAGGAACTGTATAAGAATTTTCTGAAGAGATATTAAGAAATAATTACTTAAGATACCTATCCGGGATTCGAAATCCGACATCTCCGTTACCAGAAAACCGAACCAGATGAGCTTGATGCTAAGGTGGGATAATACTTTCATAGTTTTTATAGCATAAAGTTTTTTGACCGAAATAAAAAAAAAATTCTTAAGTAGTTAAAATTAATTTAATGTAGTTTTATATAAATTTTGATCTTAACATCTCTTGAGTATTTGTCAGGGGCATCTTGGAAATTTTCCTTTAAAAGGTTTTCCATGAAATTCCTCACTGCCCATGACGAATATTGTGTATACGAACAACCCTATAACAAATTAAACTTAATTTATCTATTAAAGCAATATTTATTTTATTTTTACGAATTTTTTTTACTATAAAAACTTAAAAATGGCATTAATTCGTATTCCTTTCCATCCCACCTTAATTTATTGTGCCCACAGGTGCAAGTTCCATAAGTGTAGGAGTTTGTATAATATACTGGATGTGGTGCGCGTAATATAAAAATAAAGTAGCTCCAAAATGTCATAGTTTATGCTACTATAGTCTGATTTTCAAAGCACGCCTGTTTGTTGAAAACTGGAAACCCATTTGGCCCCAATGGCTGTAATAAAATATTAAAATTGTATTTACATTCTTTACCCGTTTCATTAATATTGATATAAAGATAACTTATATAGTAATGCATAAGGAAGTATTATTGGAAATTTTTGATCACCTTTAAATTGAATTTATAATAAATAAATACACGCTTCGGTGGCCACATAGTGTAAAGCGTTACGATGGCAGTAGTCTAGACCACTAATGACGGGGAGATCAAGGTTCGAATCTAAGTCGGGTGTACTGAGGGTGTTTTTACAAAATCTCTCTCTCCGCGAAAATGTGGGTACACTTCCTATAAATATAACCTTTACTATCCCGAAAACCATTAGACTGATTGGTACATAAGCGTATATATAATTGGAACGGTTGGTAAAACGTGGCACTAAAAATAAAATTAATCAACTAATATTTTTAGAACGATGCCAAATTTGAGTGACATTCAATGTTTGTGGTCAAAAGTGGCCTTCCTATGAAAATCAGGGCTTACCAATTCTTGTTGGGAATAGCTTGTTAAGGAAACCTCCTACTATAAAGCATTCACGGCATGAGAGGGGGTATCTGACAGCTCGGAAATGTTACCATGTATCCATCCGCCAAGGACGTATTCGGTGGGGTTTTTGTGGTTCAAACCCCCCGAAATTTAATGAACAAAATATATATGGCTTTATTTATGGTTCAAGCAATATCAAAATTAAGACACAAGTACAAATTAGGGGTCTGTGTTACAATAAAAAGCACTTCAGAGAGCTTCTATGTTTAATATTTATAATTTGTTCTAGCCTTCGGCAGCTATGGTGTTATGTTGCCATAATAAACACTTCAGATAGCTTCTAGAACTGTTTATCATTTAGAATTTTTTCTAACCTCCGGCAATTGATGTATGTGCCCGCCAAACCCCCCTGTAGTTATTGGCTGGCTACAGGCTTGTCATCCCCCCAAACCATTTGATATGTAGGACCATATATTGATTTGTTGTTACTTTTGGCAGTCATAACATTCACACAAACAAACAACTTGTTTCAAATAACTATTAGTTTTTACATTATTAAAACATTAACTTATGAAAATAATCGTTTGGATTTTGCCTTCTTATGGAAGCTGTGTCTGTTGTTCAATTGAGGAATACTTTTCAAATGAATGCTCTTCTGAAATCAAGATAGCAAACCAGCCGAAACACTGCCTGTTGTTAACGTCATACAGACTTGAGGTTGTGTTCTTGCGCAGTTTACAAAAGAAAACAAAAGTTTTATTTTAAAACTAATATTTTTATAACTCTCTCTCTCTCTATCCCTCTATGTTATAAAAAACATTTATTTACTTTGGTAGCCAGTTATAACAATATAATTATGATGTGAATATGATACATTTTAATTTATTATTTCATGTATTATATTTATTGTTGCCACAACAGAAAAACAAAAAAATTGTTTTAATAATATATTTTATTCTTTTAATAATTTACCCAAAGTCCAATTATACATTAATCCTGTTTGGAGTATTATTAGTCTCGTTGATAACGGTTTTTTAGGGTGACCCGGTGGAGTAAGGGGTAAGGTATCCAACTTCTGTGCTGGGGGTCCGGACACAGATTTATCTGATTGCCAAACCCTTCCTGACCTCTGACAAGACGTGTATTAATCACAACTTGTGAATGTGTGGCATATCAAGCCTCCACCGTAGTTAGGATTCCACGTTAAGCCTCCTCCATTTCATCTCACAATTACCCTACCATTACACATTAGCGTAAGTGCGTATAACCCGAACGGGTAGTAAGACGCGGTGCTAATAATAATAATAATAACAATAATAAACAATATTTAATGATAATATAGTATTAGTAAGCAAATAATAACTATTTCCGAATAGATTGACATTAGTCACCTTCAGTCAATGTTTATATTAAAGAACCTTCCGCTATATGTCAGATAGCACCCTTCCAAACATGGTTGTCACATGCGTTTCATTTGACTACAGTATGAACCAAAACATGTGTTATCGAAACGAGTAATTGATGTTCTCAACTGCCTTTGGCAGAAGGATATAAAATTTAATTTCTTTCCCCTAAGACATAGGAGAGCAGACCCTTTAACTCTTTGGCTCAATTACAAATGGTGAGACGTAGTTCGCCATGACATTTAGGTTTTCCAAGAGTTCAGTCAATGTTTTGAGAATGTTAGTTCATAATGTTTATTATGTGTGTATTATTAAGACCACCGTAGTTTTTGGCTGAAATAAAGTGCGTGTTACGTTAGGTAAAAAGCATGCCAGACATTTAACAACCCATTTGAAATCAAAACCATGCCTAGAACTAAGTTTTACAACAAACGTTTTTAGGGTTTCTCTAAATGTCATGAAATTGTATTCGCATTTTTTCTCATGGTCAGCGTATGATTTATCCTAGTTAGTTATAGCTAAAACCAGGAGATTAATCTTCATGTTAATAACTGCGCACCTGGGCTACATAATTCGTAGCCAAGTTTGTGGAAAGATTAGTCGGTAGTAACGTAAGGTCGCCCAGGGGACGCCCGAATGTACTAATCGTATATCCTTTTCGTGGAGGTTCTCTCAATGTCTCGATGAGATTAGATGATGATAGTGAATATGATGGAGTGGAACAAAGGAAGATATTGTCCTAACTTAAGCCTATCTAACCAAACCCTGGTGACCATAGGAATATTCTCAGAAGTATACGCCTTTCAGGAAAAATCCCCCTTTATTAGCCGATAATCAAACCCTGGACTTCTGGGGTCAGCATACAAGCGCTCTGTCCACTCTACCATGAAGCCGGTCTAACTGTGTAAACAGATCCATTAAATAACAGTCAATCTTACATCGTAGCAAAACATAAATATGGAAATATTTCATATCAAAAGCTAATCTAGAGATTGTATGGTTGCGTTTGCCACCGCAGAGAGACGAAAAATTATCAAATACTTTTTATTTTACCACTGCGTCTTACTAACCGTTAGATTTATACGCTTATAAGCTGATTACGCTAAGGGTTTTAGGGATGTGAAAGGCTATATTTAGCGGAAGTGTATTCGTATTTACGTGGTGGGAGAGTGGAAAAACATTTAGGAAAAACCACCTTCAGTACACCCGACCGAGATTTGAACCTCGATATCCCCGTTATCGGTGGTCTAGTCTCCTTGAGAGTAGCGCATCATACCATGCGGATACCGAAGCGGGTCACTCACAAACTAACTTAACCTAAGAACGTATACATAATATTTTTACTGTTTTATTTATAATGTTCGTGATGTATTCTTTAACAAATTATATAATACTACCCTTTCAGTCATATAATCAGGATGTCCTAATTCTTTGGTTGGGTTATCTAACCATTTCACCACTAGTAGTTAAATTAGCCCTACTACAATTTCATTAAACTTAACACGAAGCTGTAGGAAAATACTGTTAAGATATGGAGAAAGATATTTTTTTCAAGACTGGAAAACACATTTATTTTAATAATATGCAGGGTAAACTTTGGAATGTTTACGATATACAATTTCAAACAAGCGTTCCCCTTGTACATCGTCAATCAGGTATGTAGGTCAGCTATGCGGGGTACATAAGCAACTCTTTGACGGCGCATTGTCAGTCGCAAACGGAAGGAGAGCCCACCCTCACCACCAACCGCTTTCTTCAACACCATTACTCCAATCACGACGATTTTAAATAAGAGCGTAGTCTAAATTGCTCTTAAACAGTTCGCAGGATTTTATCGCGCTTTGTGAGAACTGTTCTTTTATTTCTATTTGTTTTTACATTGGTTTACAAATCAAAGCGAGTGTAAAATTGGCCGATAAGTCGGTTTTAAACTGACCTATATTTTGTTAATAGTCAACACATAGGGCTTTTCTGGAATGATAATAAGCATTTCCTAACAAAGAAAACCTTTATATTATATCACTGCTATTTTTTATTTATTTTTTCAGTGTTTTAAATACTTACGGTGGTATTTCTTCAATACAATAATAATAATAGGAAGAGCCTTATCTGACCAGTAGAGTATTAAGAGGAGGGGGTATCATGTGTTTAATTCCATTTTCATGCAGTTGTTGATCAACGTTTGAATCCAGAATTTCCGAAACTATCACCAAATTTAAATATTCGGGTTTGATTTTTTCCTAAGGTAATAAAAGTACATACACTATTATTTCTAGAGAGTAGAAAGCCATAATTGTGGGTAGAAAATATTAATAAAGTTTTAAGTTCCAATTCAGAACTAGACATTGATTATCCAGTCAACCTTATAAATGTGTAATAAATAGATAATTGCAGCAATGTGTTGATTTCAGAATTTAGATTTTAGTTTCTTCTTTAATTATTTTCGACATTTCAAATTCGAATAGATTTAAATTGTATATTTTACAATAAAAATATAATTTTATTTGAAATAGCAAGTATATATTATTGATGTCAAATTGCAGATATATTAAGACTTGATTATGTATTTCGCGAGTAAATCCATCGAATTACCTAAACATTTTAGAAGAGTTTCCACGGGTTCATTAAAATCGATAATATATTACAAAATTTCATTGTTTTCATAAGCAAAGCTTGTTTAAACAGCCTATAATGATTGGTTTTCATCACTCATTAGAACACTCATTGATCGGATATCATCAAACTCACATTCCCATATGAGGTATTTAGAGCAGATACAACGTGTGATTGGTCAAATTGGGGAAAAATGGGTTAGTTTTAATAAACTCCGCTTACCCAGGAAACCCTCCATCCCACATATATATTATATAATTCAAAATTCCTGAGAGCTATTAATAGCTGAAAATCTCTTAACAAAATATAGTTGTATTATAACTATCTTTTGAAATATCATTTAACACTTCTTTTCTTTGAATAGTGACTATTATTTAATTGACGGTGTAAACTCTATACTTGCAAGATATGATTATTTATGCGGCATATAACTCTTCCACAAGATGTTTGACCATATTGTGTTTTATTACCCAGCAAAGTCTTACAATCACGTTTTAGTAGAACCACCAACTTGATCAAGAATTATATGAGTGCTTAATTGACTTTTTAACAAACAGCTATATTTTAGAACATGTTTCAATGTATCAATTAGTAGTCTGTAAATCGTTGTAATTACAGGGATATTCGTGTGGATAAGACCACAATTCAATTAATTAATATTATTTGAAAAATGACACCTAGACACGGGGATATAACCCGGGTCCTTTGACTTAGTAGGTCAACGCTCAGTGGTAGAACATTGGCGCGCTAAGCCAAAGGCTCCAGATTTAATCTACATGTTTTATATAATTTTTCAAATAATTTAATTTTTTTTTTATTGTATTGAATATCTTGTTAGTATATATTTTTTAAATATTAAAAAAATATATTTTTAGTACCACGTTTTACTACACGTTCGGGTTATACGCTTACATACTAATTACGCTAATGGATTAGGAATTGAGAAGGCTGAATTCAGAGGAAGTGAACCCGAATTTTTGTGGAAGGAGAGTGGAAAGCCATTTAGGGGAAACCACCCCCAGTTCACCCGACCGAGATTCTAACCTTGATCTCCCAGTCCTCGGCAGTCTAGCTTAACAAAATTATTATTCATTATATATATATATTAAAAATATATATATATACATATATTAAAAATATATTGAACTGTTTTAACAAATTAATTATGTTAATTAATAAATCATTTATATGTTTTATTTTAGGTGAAAAGGAAGGATCCTAAAGGAGTTATTATTAAATGTAAGAGGCAATGTCACAAATAATTTGTTTATTTTAGTTATATTAAATATATAATGTACAAATTCTTCGTACAAAATCTCATGATATTTTTCACAGCCATTTATAAAAAAAAATATTTATATAATATTATGTACAGTTAATATTTTCAAACTTATAGCTATACAAGATCATCACCATATATAATAATAGCACATGTAATATACAGGTAAAAATAAATATTTCCCAAACGCACACAAAAATTAATACCTTAAATGCCAACCAGGGCCAATGGTCGTCCATTTGTTGCCAAGTTTAAGACGTCACGTTAAACCAGGTCACACAGGGACTTGGGCTAAGTGATATTTGGCAACAGTGTCGGATGAGTTTTTAACCATGGTGGGTATTAAGGTTGAATCACTTGACCGATGAGTAAATGAATTCTCACGCTAAAAATACATTTTCACTAATTTTGTTTTATTTACAAGTATAAAGCTAGCACCCAGTTTAATATTACTAGGACGATCAATGAGCAAAAATTTGGTTCTCAATAGTAATAAAAAGTATGATAGGAAATCTATTTTTTTTTAAATTGTGATAGTTTTTAAAATAAAATTAAAATATGGAAAGTATAACATGAATATACGTAGAATAAATACCAATTTTCATAGAAAAAACTTTATCTGATATCTAGAAGAATTATTATATATACTTTAATGTATCCATACATCAAGTCATGTGATCTGCGGATGTCTCTTTTGATAGATAGTATCAATACATAAAATATAACACTAATAATATAGTAAATGCTTTCAGTGTTGACAACAAAATATATGTTTGTATTTCCTAAAAGTATTTTGAATGGTACAGTTAATTATTTAAATAAAATTAAGATGTATGATTCACTTAATATTTTAAGTGTAGCAAATCAATGCGAAAATGTCGAAAAAAGTTTGAAATTTGTTTTATTTGGTTTGCCGGTGACATGGAGGTCAGGGCTTGAATCACAAATGGGTGTAATGAGGGTAGCTTTTAATCTATTGTTTCCCACTTCCCCTCCACGCAAGTGCTGGCACAAATACTTTATATCAGCCCTATATCTTCCTCTTCCCTACTTAATTAGTGTATTTAAATGCGGATTGCCAGTAGTAGTAATAGTAAGGAAATGTCCACAAACTATTCTACACTAATTTAGGATATTTTTGACCCCTTCCCTTGTCACATAAATTTCTAAAATTTTGTGAGCCCCATTTTTACTATTATCTTAAAATATAGCGCACCCCCATATTTAAATTGTATTTTTAATTGTAGAGCATATATAATCTTCTTATTGAAACGTGTTCGCCAAACTCGACTATTGAAGTCAATGAGAATCAATCATTGCTTATATGTCCACGCAATAGGTTTTTTTTAAATTTCAGAACACCACCCAGAGGTTTAATTGTAGTGTGACGTCACGCATGAGCTACTCCCCCCCCCCCCTCTTGGTCACGCTTGTTCACACCGAACACTACTCCCTCACAATTCCCAACGCTGAAAAAAAAAAAGATAAATGTTTGATTACTGATGAGATATATATCTTTCTTTACTGTACAAAATATGCCTAATTACAAAGCCGACCGTTTAAATGATTACAAAATTCTTTCCCCTTACACCTCACGCACCCGAGTTTGTTGGCAAATAATCCGTTTCAAGATCAAGAATGAAGACCTAGGCCTTCTTGCCTAATGGGGGTCAGAATCACATAAGAGGCCCCTGTTTTTCAGGTCACAGCACGACATCTGCGAACCCTTTATTTTTTTTTTTCTTTTACTTTTGAGGGTTTATTTAAAGAACTACTTGGCGTCTCGCCCGTGTGTGCTCATAACTTTTATTTTATTTATTTGTCGTGAAATTGTGTTAGACGTAATATTTGTACACATATTGGACTTAACGGCCCCGTATTTCGTCTCTTGATACTAATGCCATGGTTTCTATTTGATATCTGTTTCCATTTCATTTTAAAATAACACTAAAGCGTTTTTATATAAAATTTTATCAAATTAACCAAACAAGACACTATCGAATAATGTTAATAAGACATTATTATTTGCTCAGACTTGTGTGATTTTTCACAAGCTTGAAGACTAACAACCAATTAATATTAGCTTATGATTATTTTTCTGATGCATATTTGAAAATAAAATTGTTAAAAATATTAGTCAAAGAGCCTTAACAGCCAAAATTAGCAAAAATTTGTATTCTTAAATTAAGGCTTAAATATACATATACTTTTTTTATTTGTAAAGATTACAACAACTAAAAAAAATATATATTTACCAAAAACCCACCTCAAAACTAATCCTACATAATTAGTATAATTTGTGATTTATATTTAATACAATTTTTTGTTTTTATAGTCATATTTTAAATGTTGTACGCATTTACTAGTTTTTGAACCAATATAAGGCCATATTTTCAAACTTTTTGACTATTTTAGTAAACATTTAAATAACAATAGAGATTCGTCTAATTATTAAAGCTAATTTCAATATTTAATTACAATCCGATGGATCGAATGTTTTCTTTAAAAAGAAATACAGCCATATTATTTTTAGTTATTTCGCTGGCCTCAGTTGTATGAGGGGAGCGGGAGATTGTTTGTACGTGTGATAACAGGGCGGATGTTTGTGCGTCCTTTCTCCGACAACCCGCCCCCCCCCCCTCCGCCCCGCGCGACAGGTCTGCCAACTTGGCTCGTTCACAAAACAGACGTGCGAATATAACGTACGTCAGAATATTTAAGCCAACTCTGACAAACCGACTGACTGAAAAACATTCTTTCATAATTTTAAATCCTCGGAAGGAAAATGCAATTACGAAGGCTGCCATTTAAAATATTTTTTTAAGCTAGTGTTTAAAAATTACAGTAAATAAATGTTATTCGCATAAGTGTTTGGTACACGCATCGATGGCATGAGGACCCAATTTCATTATCATCTTGCTTGGTTTTCTGGTAACGGGGTGTACAATTATTTGGCTATCTGTACCAAGGATGATTTTTAATAAATTATTCATCACTCTCACAACACGCAAATGTGGGCATATTTGGTCTAAAGTCTACCTTCCTTATTCCTACTCAATAATGTAATTAAATGCTGATAACTCGGACGATAAGTAAGACGCAGAATAAAGAAAATGTTTTTAAAAACAATTTAATCTATAACCAATCAATCATCCAGCGTTAAGTAAAATTAGGTTTACTATAAATGAAATAAGTTTCATTTAACTAAGATATTAAGAATTGCTCTTAATTCTAAAAAAAACTTTGGAGCTCCTATGAAATAATATTATTTTATGTGAGATTTGTACTAAACAAAATTTAGTAAACACTATTATGCTTTAAGAACTAATATATGATGCTAATTTTTTTTAAATGCTTCAAATTAAAGGTGAAGATGAAGCTCATCTTCTTTAAACATAACATCATATATTGACTTGATTCAAAAATTATTTAATAATGTTAATATTCAATGCTTTGGTGAATAAGAGGGTGGAACCCTTAAGTATGTACAAACATATTTTTTGCTATTAAAAATATTTTAAATATATTTAATGATGAGTATATGTTTAATTAAAATATCAAATATAAATTATGTTTATTCTAGATTAAACAGAAGTTAAAGTATTTTTTATTAATTATAACAATTAAATAGCCCAATTTTTAGTTTTCTAAAGATCACTTCAAAATAATAATATTGATATTGATTCACGTTGTTACTTCATAACAAAAGTTATATTCGCACAAGTGAAGGTTGTAACCAAAAGGTTTTATTAAAAATCTTAACAAAATAACTCATGGACGCGCATGAGGCGTAAAGATTTAATTAAATAATTTATTTTAGTCATAAATTATTATATGTTTAAAATAGAGATTACTTTGAATTAGGAAATAACCAATTCTAAAATTTAATTATTATATTAACTATCATCAAACCATTTGTAAAATCTCTTTTTAATATACCATAGCTGTTCAACAATTTAACATGAACTTAACAAAAAGAAATGATTTAAATTACAAAATAAACTTCATATTATACTCTAATCCTAAATTAATTGTGCACTTAAAATTAATCATCTATAAAACACACATTGTAACACCAAATGATATGTAAACATTCAAATTCATAGGTGTGACAGCACTTTGACAAAATAAAGTAGAAGGTTGTGTGATGAATAAATACAACCATTTGTTCAAAGTACTGTTACTATATCTAGAAATATATTTTTAAACCACAAACTAAACAATTTAAAAATCATCCAGTATACATCAAAAACTTGAATAAAATAAATATATCACTAATGTTTGAACACAAAATAAATATATTAGATTAATGAGGTGAGGTAGATTTCACCAAACCAATAAGACTTAAACTCTATGGGGTATTTATTCCAAACTTACACAATTAAGTTCAGTTAAAAAAAATATGAGTAGGCCACACAACACACATTTATAAAATATTGATCTATAGTATTTAGTAAGAAGATATTTTTCTGTCCAGTTAAAAATACAAGGTGGGTTTATTCGTTTGGATAACAAACGTTCCGGAAACTCATTCATTATCAAAGAAATAAATGGAAACCTAACACTCAAATTAGTGTGATAGGAATGTCGAGTTTCTACGCCATCATAGTAAAGAAACTTGGCTTTTGGCAAGGACAAACAATTTTGCGTTTAATCAAACCAATTTGTTATATTTGAAATGTTGCCTAAAAAAACTTATTTTTATTGTTTTTTTTAAAGTTACATGACTAATTCGTTAAAATTTAAATATCCAAACTACATTCTGACTAAAGGGTTATAAATATAAACTTGCTTTTGACAAAAATATGTTTGATGATGTAAAAAGTCCCAATTGTATCATCTTATAAGCAAATTAAATTAGAGAGCGCGAATTTGTTGTCCCGATAGTTACAAATGTGAGCGCACTATAATTTATCATTCAAACATTGAACGTAGACACATAATAAAAGAATAAAAGAATAAAAACAGGGAGCTTCACTCTCGTAGCACGTATCGATGCTCTTCCGCCTTGCCAAGTTTCAAAAGTATATCTTGATGTGCACTCAAAAGGACTAGTTATCTCACATATTGAACATCTTAAAAAAATAGTTTGTTGTTGAACATATTTTTGTTAGATGAAGAACTTCCTGCAACTCAGATATCTGGATACTTTGACTCTTTACTTGGTTACGCAGACTTCTGACCACCAAAAGCAGGTGTTCATGTACGATGACACTCACAGTCCCGGTCCAATGGGTACAAGTGATGCCAGCACAGATGTCGGGGGCACTGATGCGATCCTGTCCCCCTCAGTTGAGAATTCATCCCTTACACAATATTCATGTGACGCTGTAGGTCTAGGTGAGGGCAGGACGAAATGCTGTGCCTCCATTGCTGTTCTATTCAAGAATCCGCCTGTTTCATGGCGGACAGCCCCATCATTACAGAGCTAGTATAATAACGTATAACGGAGGATACCTTATTCTCCTCTGTGACACTGTTAGGAACCTTCACGGAACCACTGCGGCACATCTGGCGGGAGCGGCGTCACCGGATTCCGTCGGTCCCTGCACCAGTCACAGAGACGCCGTGGCCGTAAAGTTCTGGCGCCGTTTCAGCACTCGGCTGCGGTGCAGGTCAGATTTGTTGCACACCACCACGGTGCCGCCCGTCTGCTGCTGCTGCCCGTTCTGGGTCTGGTTGTTGCTTATCTTACCGTTGCTGTTTCCGATCAGCGTCCCTATCATCTTGGAGACGGAGAACTTGCGGGACTTGTGGTGACCGTTGTTCGTGTTGTTGCTGGCTTGGAGGTTCCTGCACTCGTTGACCAAGAGCTCGAACGCATGGTAGAGGTCAGTGCTGTTTTCTGCCACAGACACCTCGTAGAACTGACAGTTGTTTTGGATGGCAGCCGTTCTACCTTCCACCTCATCCACCTGGACAAAGAAACAATTTAAATTGTTACTGCCGCTTGTATCACTCGCTCACTAAATTTTTTTTTTTTTTTTTACTC
>CABEEJ010000188.1:256087-306185 GCA_901482245.1 Timema douglasi
AAAAATATAAAACAGTTGTGAGTCGTCAAGGACCATAGGTTTTTTTTTAGGATTTTAAAAAGATGACATTTTATTTGGTCTCAGGGAAATTACTTTCTGTCAAAAGTGTCTCGAGTTAAAAAAACAAAAAAAGAGTGTCTCAGAGGAATGTATTTATTATTTCGCGTGAGTCATGTTTTAGACTTCAGACATTCCTCCATAAAATTACACCCACACGTCACATCGTCTTTCCCGCAGTCACGATGTCGCAGGATAAATACGGATAGTTGCGGGGGATAAAATAAGAAGAAATAAATCTTCTGACAACATATATATTCATCTATTTGTTTAAAGTTTTAATTATTTCTAGCTACACACCAGATATGAAAACACTTTAATTTTATTTTTCATTAAAATTTGAATTTCTACGAGAAGTCTTCCTCGAATAATCATGTTTAAAAAAAAAATTCTGATCAAATTATGCGACGCTAACGACAAATATTCATGAACTTTTGATATTAGAATATAAAGGATATTTTTTATTTTACACCGCGTGTTACTACCCGTTCGGGATATACGCCTATGCAATAACTAGGCAAATAAGTCAGGGATTAGGAAGGTTGAGTTTAGATGAAGTGTATTCACAATTGTGCGTAGGGAGAGTGGAAAATCCTCTAGGAAAAACTACCCTCAGTATATCCGAAAGAAAGATATACACGATATTCTCATCAGCAGTTTAGTCTATTGTGAAGGAGATGTCTTACACCATACATCCACCGAAGTGGGTTATAGGAAATTAATTTGACCAAATAAATATTTTTTTAAATAAAACTTTAAAAAAATTGGACCTTAACAGCCATCGTTCATTTTCACCCCACCCTAATATTTACAAACACATTCTATTGAATGAATTTAAATTAACAAATACAATTTAATTACAAATTTTGGAGGTAGTTCCATTAGTAGTCTAACGTAATTTAACTGACACAAAACTCGTTGTTTAACGGAGACAAATGAAAGTCCAATTTTTTTGGCTCGGCACATAACCCACCTCTTGGTTAGGGACATGGACCCGATCCTTCACGACCTCCCGCTGAGATCACCAAAACAAACAAAAGAAGAATCTTGGCTCAGTGATCCGCCCCCCTTCACCCCTGAATACCCCCTACCATCCAACCTATCCACCTTCTGTTCAGACACCTCAATTGCCTGGTCTACTGTTTATTTAGCCAAGAACACTACGTTTCTCTTCTCAATGAACCGTTTGCATCCTAACTTCCCACGCAGTGGACGCTAATGCAGATTTTTTTTTTATCTAGGGAGCGGATGGGAAGCTACGATTTCATTAATAATAAGGTGACTCTTCCAAAAAAACATATACAATTAGTGGTATTTAATAAAGCCTACTTATCCGACACCTTAGCTCAGTCGGTAGCGTGTTTGTCTACTAAAATAATGGGTCCCGTGTTCGATTCCCGGCATGGCTGAACGATTTATCATTGGTGAAATATGGGCTTACCCTTTCCCATTGATAAATTAACGGGCTGGAGAATAGATGTTATGTCTGTCCTAGTCTTAAGTTTTATTATAGGACATATGAAGCTATGACAGGTCTAGAAAGCCGGTAGTGTGGAAATGGCTTGAGTTAAAAAAAAAAACTACCCAGACCATAAACTGGAAAGAGTTTTGTATGTAAAAAATATATGTCTTAACTATTAATTAATTTATTATACATATATTATATAATTATGTGTTTATTATATATTGATCACTGACATGAATCCTCTCTGTGATCTATTGGTCAACGCTCCTGGCTCCAGGTCCAGAAGTCCCGGGTTCGATTCTTGACGCTTCCAGGTGTTTCTGTGAAGCAGTGGATGTTAAACGGGAACAAATTAGCCTCGTGAGAACAATAATTGAGGAGCTACTTGAATAAATAAATAGCGGCTCCGGGCTAGAAAACTGAGATTAACGGCTGGAGGGTTCGTTGTGGTGACCACACTATCTTATATCCGTAACTATTGGCACTATCTTCACCAACACGCGGTGTCCCCTCGGTCTGTAGCCTATAGATCTCTTGCGGGCTGACGTCATAGCGTTATTAATTAGTGTCATGAACACTAATTAAAGGCATTTTTTATGTGGTAGTGAATGGCGTCTAATATGTTTTGATTAGTGGTATGTAACAACCTCTGTATTAATTACCTATATAAATACTAATAAAAGGTATTTAATTTTAATTTGTGTTAATTAGTGGTATCTAACAGTTGTATTACTTAGTAATATTTAATATAAATATATACAAATCAGTGACAATTAAAATTGGTCTTAATCATTAGTATCTTCCGTGCACTTTCTTAGCCAAATAATTGTGTTAGCACGTGGTTTAAAAACAATTTTAATTTTAAAACAAAGTCCTCCAACTATTATTTCATGATTGAAAAAAGGGAGGCCCCCCTAATTTAATTATCTATCTATTTTGTTTTGTCATGCCAAGAACCGAACACGGTACCTTCGGTTCAGTAGGTGGACTATCTACAGTATTATTTATTGTGTGACAGAAGGTATTCCTCTAATGTTTCTATAACTATGTCTTCAAGAAGAGTATATTCTCCGCAACTGTGAGTTCTCGTACATGTCTTGTCTGTTTAGCTCGTGACCGGAAGTTCAAGGCTAAAATCTCGGTTAGGTGTAATGAGAGTTTTTTTGTTCTTAATGGTTTCTAACTCTTATCCCGTGAAAATTCGGTTACCGTTCATCTAAATCTTATATTTCTCATTCCTGCCCCTTAGATAAATACGGTGAAGTGCCTAGAAACGTGGTAAGACGTGATATAGAGGTATGTTTTATTTTAAAATATTAATTTAATCACCAAGGTTTATTTTTTTCTTAGAAAACTTTCAGCACACAGATTATACGTCTATTTATTCATCACGCTAGTGTATTAGGGCTGAGTAAAGTTGTATCCGAATTTACATGAAGGTAGAGTGGAAAACCATTTAGGAAAAAAACACCCTAAATACACCCGAACAGGATTTGAACCCGGATCTAGCCATCCAGTTCATTGCTATAGTGAAGCATCATACCATTCGGCCACCGACGAGGATACGTTTATCAAATTAATATTATTGATAGGCGTTGGGAGACTAAATAAGAGGAAAATGCATGAAGAGGTGTTGAGAAAATCACATGTAGGAAGCAGCCCCTAATGCACCCCAGCCAAGATATGAACCTTGACCTCCACTTCACTGGCCTTACGTAAATCTTACGCTTTAAAAACTCGTGACGGCAGGTCTACATTTGGCTACACACTAAAAACTACCCAAATATTTAACATAAAACGCCACAAAAAATCCGTCACTCGCCGAAGGGGGCCTTGAAAAGAGAAGGACGACATTTGGACTGCGGTGATGTAAAAAGAAAAGAAAGTAACAACCATGTGCACTAGCGTGCGTAATGTCAACATTACGGCCTGCCTGGGTCGAAGGACTGTAAACTGGTAAAGTAGGTCAAGCGCGGTGGGAACGCTAGTGCAGAGTTGTGGAAACACCGGTCTCTAAAAGACTTTTAACTGTGTGTGGTCCTGTGTGTGTCTATTCGACCCTGAGGATTATGTCCTTTTGGTACTTTACTATGTGAGTCTGTACGACCATGAGGATTATGTCCGTTTTGTACTTTACTATGTGTGTCTATTCGACCCTGAGGATTATGTCCTTTTGGTACTTTACTATGTGTGTCTGTACGACCCTGAGGACTATGTCCTTTTTGTACTTTACTATGTGTGTCTGCACGACCCTGAGGATTATGTCCTTTTGGTACTTTACTATGTGAGTCTGTACGACCATGAGGATTATGTCCGTTTTGTACTTTACTATCTGTGTCTGTACGATCATGAGGATTATGTCCTTTTTGTACTTTACTATCTGTGTCTGTACGACCATGAGGATTATGTCCTTTTTGTACTTTACTATGTGTGTCTGTACGACCCTGAGGATTATGTCCTTTTTGTACTTTACTATGTGTGTCTGTACGACCCTGAGGACTATGTCCTTTTTGTACTTTACTATGTGTGTCTATTCGACCCTGAGGATTATGTCCTTTTTGTACTTTACTATCTGTGTCTGTACGACCCTGAGGATTATGTCCGTTTTGTACTTTACTATGTGTGTCTGTACGACCCTGAGGATTATGTCCTTTTTGTACTTTACTATGTGTGTCTGTACGACCCTGAGGACTATGTCCTTTTTGTACTTTACTATCTGTGTCTGTACGACCCTGAGGATTATGTCCGTTTTGTACTTTACTATCTGTGTCTGTACGATCATGAGGATTATGTCCGTTTTGTACTTTACTATGTGTGTCTGTACGACCCTGAGGATTATGTCCGTTTTGTACTTTACTATGTGTGTCTATTCGACCCTGAGGATTATGTCCTTTTTGTACTTTACTATCTGTGTCTGTACGACCCTGAGGATTATGTCCGTTTTGTACTTTACTATCTGTGTCTGTACGATCATGAGGATTATGTCCGTTTTGTACTTTACTATGTGTGTCTGTACGACCCTGAGGATTATGTCCGTTTTGTACTTTACTATGTGTGTCTATTCGACCCTGAGGATTATGTCCTTTTTGTACTTTACTATCTGTGTCTGTACGACCCTGAGGATTATGTCCGTTTTGTACTTTACTATCTGTGTCTGTACGATCATGAGGATTATGTCCGTTTTGTACTTTACTATGTGTGTCTATTCGACCCTGAGGATTATGTCCGTTTTGTACTTTACTATGTGTGTCTATTCGACCCTGAGGATTATGTCCTTTTTGTACTTTACTATCTGTGTCTGTACGACCCTGAGGATTATGTCCGTTTTGTACTTTACTATCTGTGTCTGTACGATCATGAGGATTATGTCCGTTTTGTACTTTACTATGTGTGTCTATTCGACCCTGAGGATTATGTCCGTTTTGTACTTTACTATGTGTGTCTATTCGACCCTGAGGATTATGTCCTTTTTGTACTTTACTATGTGTGTCTGTACGACCCTGAGGATTATGTCCTTTTTGTACTTTACTATCTGTGTCTGTACGACCCTGAGGATTATGTCCGTTTTGTACTTTACTATCTGTGTCTGTACGACCCTGAGGACTATGTCCTTTTGGTACTTTACTATGTGTGTCTGTACGACCCTGAGGATTATGTCCTTTTGGTACTTTACTATGTGTGTCTATTCGACCCTGAGGACTATGTCCGTTTTGTACTTTACTATGTGTGTCAACCCTGAGGATTATGTCCGTTTTGTACTTTACTATCTGTGTCTGTACGATCATGAGGATTATGTCCGTTTTGTACTTTACTATGTGCCGTTCTGTGTGTCTGTAAGACCCTGAAGAATATGTTGGTTCTGTCCTTTACCATTCTGATTCATGTGCTCCAGCCCTGGCCCATCCCCCTTATTGAATTTATCCCTTAGATATCTCCTTTTAAATTTACACTAATGGAACAAGTAGGAGGAATGTTTAATTCATTTTTATAAAAAAAATTGGCAAAATTAAAAAATAAATAAAAATTGCATGTTATTTTAGAACTAAATTAGTAATATGTAATAACAAGTATGTTTCTCCAAGTTTCTCAAGAGGAAACTTATATTTATACCGAAAAATGTAACCAAAAATTTAAAAAAACAAACCGAACTTTTACTTGAACATATATGAATCTTTTCAAAGATATTTGGAGGATTGAAATATCTTTAACGAGCGCCAGATATGCCAGAATCTAAAGTAAACTTTACAACCAATTAAACGTAAATATACCATCGTGTGAAAGGAAAACACGGCTCGTTCAGTAAGTAGAAGACGTGTGAAAATTCAAATGACGCAGGAATCGAACATGTGGCTTGAATTTGCTTAGCATAATTTTGAAAAGGGGAGTTAAGGGGTGTTCTTTTGATAAGCGTGGGATGCACCTAGTTTTACAAAAATAATTCAAGTGTATACTGAGTCTCTTGTGGAATGCTGCTGAAAGGTGTATAAATAGTCCACTAGATGTTAGAACGGGCGGAATGGTGAGGGGAAAATAGGGGCGGGAGAGGTGCTGGCTTAGCTAGGGATGGGCCAAAAACTGGATACAATTGATGGCATAGCAGCGTAGTTGAGAATACATATATTTTTTTAATATTATATTTTTGAATTTTTGAATAATTATATTATAATATTAAATCAACAAATGAATACAATAATATATTTTGATTAAATTTTTAGTTTACAAAACCAAAACCTGGAACATTTATATATATATACTGTGTATTTTTATTTTGATAAAATTCTTGGAAATTAAAGTGAAAATAAATTTTATTATTAATTATGATAATTATGTACACATTAAAGACGTTATATATATATATATATATACATACATATAAATTTCATTAATGTGTGCATAGAATGGGTATAGCGTTGCTTAATTTACAACTATTACTTGTGAATAAAATACCATATTTATACGAATAATATTCATAATTTATTGATAAAGTTCACTTTGACGTTCATTTTTAAGAATTTTATCAAAATACAAATAGGGTGGCATAATAAGATAGAGGCTTAATAAAAACAATTTTGGAAAATTAAATCTGACTGCTGAAGCATTATAATTGTGTGGGTGTACAGTGGGTTAAATTTTATTGCAGGAATTATAAACCTGTTTAATTACGCAATCCCTTGAATCATTAAATCATTCGAAATATACAAAATGTATTTAGCCCAGGACATAAAAACGTAATGTCATAATCTGAGGGGAGGTCCGAGTCTTACTCGGTGTACTGAGGGTGGTTTTCCCTAAATGTTTCTTTACTCTTCTTACACGCAAATGCTGATACATTTACTTTAAGTTTATTTCTCTCATTTTTACTCTCATAAAGGTAAATCATCGAATATCTTTAGTTTTAAGTGGTTCTCATAACAAATATTTAAAGGGATTGTTTAAAGGTAATAATTAAAATTCAATATATTTAATTGGATTTATTTAGTTGACAATATGAACACATCAAAGAAAATAACGTTTATTTTAAAAACAAATATTAAAAAAAAGTCGAATTTATTTTGTTAGTAAAATATAAACTGAACTAATTTCACCTATTTTTGAAACACATGCATAGACTTTAATGAAGAGTAATTTAGTGATTTTTTGTTAGTTGGCAGCTTTTTGGAATTTATCTTGTAATATTGTAAATGAGGAATTTACTTACAACGACGTGCAGGGTTTTTTTTATGGCGTAAGATAAACGTACTATTAATGATATTTGTATATTATTAAGGCAAAACGAAGGAGTGGAAATAATACTTGTATAACGTCACGTTATGCTACAAATTTGAAACCTCTTTTTTTATGATTGATCTTTGAAATATTTTACAATGGATTTTGGTTAAGTACTTACTATGTTATATATCCTGGTTTACATTTCTATAAACTATTTGGAGGGTTAATTTTAAAAATAAGTTTTTACAGCAACATTACAGTTGGCGTGACAGATTGGATTGATTTAATGTATTGGCTTCCTGAATTTAATATTGTTTTATTAGGTTTGTTTGGATAAATCATTGAACTTGAGTAATTATAATTTTGTTTGCAGTTTTTGGAAAATCTATATTAAAATGTTGTTGAAATATTTTTATATTGTCAAACAACTTAGTTGAAATAATACAACATTGTTTTAACGCTAGTCTAGAATAATTTATTTGTGTACAAGTTTGAAGAAAGCTATTACCACAAGATTGTGAAACAATGCACATGGTTAAAGTCCTTGTGAATGTAAGAGTAGAAATGGTTAAACCCACATTAATCAATCCGCTACTGTTCCAAATGTTGAATTTATCGTAATTTATTTTAAATGAGCTCACTTTTATTTTTTCATATTCAAACACAGTGGCGGCTCGTAACTAAAATTAGTGGGGGTGATGCTCCAGAATTTTTTTAGCCTTTGTTTTAAAATTGTGTAAAAGGAAAAAGACACATATAAAAATAAAATTTATTCAGGAACTTGATAAAATCTTAACGTAAAACTAAACATTTTTTACTTAATTTAACTTAAATTGTCACAGTTCAAGCTTGATCTATTCATTTAAAAATGAAATCCATTCTTCTTGTTTTAATTTGCGCAAAAAGTTCAATAATTTTCCCCTTGATCTCTGGATGCCAATTGAGGAAATTTTTCTTCATTGAAAGTACTTAAAGCGCATTTAGTCTTTCTGTTAAATAAAAAAAGAACAGAAAAAAATAATCAAATTGAATAGCTGGAAGCAGAATAATAATCTGGTTCTACTCTCTTCTACACTTTATCAAATTCAAGAATATGTTACATGGTTTTTAAGCACAACACACGCTGGGTAAAAAAAAACCTTTCTTCCACCATCACGTAAGAGCCTGCACTGCGAGAGCAACAGTGCTTTCTCTACCTGGTAGTCTTGCCTTCCTCCTCACCCCCTCCTATGCGCGCATGCGCACAACATTCAAACACCACGTCATTGGCACTGTGAAGCGCACAGTTCCATACAAACATTTTTGTGTCTTTTTCATAAACTGGGGATGGCGACTGAAATACTGGTATTAAGCTTAAGGAATATATATCATACTACAAAAATAAAGAAAGAATTAAAGAAAAAAAGACTCATTATATTAAATGTTATCGATAATATCAAGTGGAAATAGGGGGTGCTGCAATTCCGCAGTGCCTATAGGCCTACATGAGCTTCCACTGCTCAAACACGGTATTTTCTTTTTTAGTTTTTCAAGCCCTTCATTCTTAACACAGTAGCTTTAAACGTGGAGAGGATGTAATGAGACGAGGATAGCAGGGGGAGTTGTTCTATAGGTGTGCAAGAGACCTGCTATGGAGAAGAGAAATGGATTTGAAGTGTAAGGAAGTGTTGTACAAGGACGTACTTGTTAACCATAGTCATATATTCAGCAGAAACATGGACATTAAATGTAAGAGAAACAAGGAAATTGGAGGATATGGAAATGAATTTTGGGAGGAGCATGTTAGCTGTCGTGAGGAGAAACAAGATTAGAAATGAAGTTATCCTGAAAAAAGTGGGGGTACAGAGAGTATATGAGATAGTAGAGGATGATAAAAAAAAGATTGAGATGAAAGATGTTGGAAAAATACAATAAGGAAGGCCAAGAAAGAGATGGGAGGAGCAGATAAAATAAAGTGTGCAAGTGAGAGGAGAGGAGTGGAAGAAATTAAAGGTGAAAGAATGGTGGAAGCATCGAGGAGGATGGAGGTATTTTACTAAACTGACACAGCCACAAACTGGAAACAGTTGTTGTTGATGATGATGATGATCTCTAAATGTTTTGAATTTGTTTCCTCCTAGTGTAATATGATTGTGACATTGAAACGTTCCCTGCTTTTTTGAAACAAATTCATAAATTAATTAACTTTTCTAACAATGCTTCTTGAACCCGGAAATGAAAGTTTAATTCGTTTTGTATATTTTGTCATGAGTCCAAAGCATTGTGTGTAGCATCATAAATAGACAAACTTTAGTGTTGGTGTATTTCTTGGCACAAATAGGCTTATATATACTTTTTACTTAATAAAAAAAAATATTCAAAACAATATTTATCTTAGATTTTTGAGTGTACTTTACGCAAATACCTGCGTCGTTGTACACGCGGAATAAACATCAAGCTTTTCTGGTATAGTGTTATAGTTACGGGAAGGTCAGGGCTAAAATCCCTACCCAGTATAATATATCTTTTTTGTTTACTTTATTGATTATCACTGTTTTTTTCATGACATTTCTGATCTGGAAAATGTTTCACCATGTTTCTCTCGACCCGATGCACGCCGATTTGAGACAGGTGGTAGGGAAACGATTAATAAACATGGAAAGATAAATATACAGATAATGTCTATGTGACACTGTGGGAAACCTTTTCATGTTAAAAGATTACAGGAATTTATACAATTTAAACACCTATGAAAGTTTCTTAACTCATAAGGTGGGAAATATATTTAAAACATATGACTTTTTATTTTACTGTCAATTTTTATAACATTTTAAAATATATGTATTTAATACCGTGTATTACTACCCTTTCAGACTACACACATATTTACTTACTACGTTAATGTGTTTAAGATGAAGAAGCTTGAATTTAGAATAAGTGTACCTTCCTTTGCGTGGAGGGAGAGTGAGAAAACATTAAGGAAAACGCCCTCTCAATACGCTCAAAAGATTAGTACCCCGTTCTCCCCGTCATCGGCAGTCGCGTCTTTTACCGGAGTGATGCGTTAGACCATGCAGATACAGAAACGGGTATTTATAGTATTGTATTTATTTGATAATCGGTATTGATACTATTCATCAAAAATATCAAAACCAGTTGCAGATCATATCACTTTACGTATGAATCTATTAAAATGGTTTTAGTAATTTGTGGATATTGTTCTTCGTATTACTATTATTCGTATTGTCTTACTAATACAAATCCGTGAAAGTTACATTTATCTATGTTTTAAAAAGATCGTTATTAAACGGTGGGACATTCCCAGGCGAAGATCACCTAGCCGAAATCGTGCTAGGAAAGGGTAAGATGGTAAGTGAAACGATACAAGGATTCTTACTCTAATCTGTTTAGAACACAGCATCCTTGTAGCAGATCACTCACTGGGCACATTCCTTTACCCGAGAAAAAATGCGCGCGCGCTATAAGCAGAGCTATCAAAACAACTTGTTTTGGTGCCAACTTCCAGCAAAACATTTGACTTTCATCTTAAACATAGTTCACGGGGATTCCCCTAAAATTACTTATGAAATTAAATCTCCTCTCTGTACGTAAAATATTTCTAATTAATTTTAATCATCGATATCTACTAGTCATTAAATAAATAAAATATGAGATTTTTTGAAAAAAAATGAAAAAAATTAGACCAGTTTTTATTTATTTTGATAGTTTTTTAATTGTTTTAAATACCCAATATAATTTCCCTGGGTGGCTACAAAACATTTATTATAAAATTCCCTGGTTTCATATGTATTGTAATCCATATTAGGACTAGGACAGGCACAACATCCAGTTCCCGGACGTTAATTTATTAATTTAAAAGGGTAAACTCATAATTTCATGGATGATAAATTATCAGCCGTTCCGGGGATTGAACCCTGGACCCTTAGCTCAGTAGGCAAAGGCTACCAACTGAGCTAAGGTGACGGACTACTACCTTATCAATAATTATTTTCTAAAGCAAAGCTAAAGCAAAGAAACAAAATCTTTCGCTTTTGTTTAAATTTGTAGGTGCAGAATAAGTTATGTAATTACATTTCCTGAATTTCTCCGTATATTTGATTACATTCCTTAACATTTCCCTGTTCTTCTTGACATTAAGAGATTCCTTGACTTTTACAGATTTTCCCCGCCTGTACCCAACATGTTTATAATTATGTGCACCACTTCTTATTACCCGTCTGAGTAATCCACGTATTTAAACCTAATGAGAAGAAATGGGGAAGGTAAGATTTATAGGAAATATATCTACATTTGCTGGAAAGAAAGTGGGTAGCCATTTAATAAAAACTACCCTCAACACATCCGACTGGAATTTTAATCCCGGTAATCCGATCCATTGAGAGACTGATGAATTTGACTGTGTGAACACGATGCATTTATAATTTCATCGTTGTAGCACTAAATATGTTAACTGCTTGTAGTCTGTCTCAATTATCTACACTAATATTATATTACTATTATTATTATTAGCACCGCGTCTTACTACCCGTTCGGGTTATACGCACTTACGCTAATGTGTAATGGTAGGGTGATTGTGAGGTGAAATGGAGGACCTACAGTTTAATCTGGAATCCGAACCACGTTGGAGGCCTGGCATTCCCCACATTCACAAGATGTCTTGTCAGAGGTGAAGGAAGGGTTTGGTAATTAGATAAATCTGTGCCGGGACCGAGGATTGAACCCCGGCCGCCAGCACAGAAGTCTGACACCTTACCCCTAGACCACCAGGTCACCATTAATATTATAAATAGGAAAGATTTGATTTTTTGTTTGTAATGGATAAACTCAAAAACTACTTGACCGATTTTAAAAATTCTTTCACCAATATAAAACTACATTGTCAGCAAGTAACATAGGCTATATTTTATTTTGAAAATAATGAAGGGGGGGGGGAGGAAGGGGGAAGTGTCTAGTCCTAGATACTTAAAATATTTATCCGTTGAAAATATTTTACCCATAATATTTTTGGAAAAAAAAATTGTACGATTTTGAATTATGTATATTGTATTTTTTATCATGAGTAAAGATACGTAATTCACATGAAACTGGTACGCTTATAGCTATCTATAAATATTATACTAGAGGCCAACTCATCAGAAAAGGTCACAACTGCTAAATTCTAGGAAGATAAACGACGTTGATAAATTATCCGCCGCCCTCATAAATAATATTGAATATTGATTCGGGGACGGCATGCAAACCACGCACGAAGACACTCGGAAAAGGTAACAAGCACCTCGCGGAGGAATATGCTACCGTTAAACCCTCAAGCTAAAGAAAATCTATATATCGACTCTTCCAGTTATAGGTCAAGTATGTCGATAGGAGTAAAAACAACAACGGTTTCCATAGAAACAAAACCAGTTCGCAATGATTGAAATATTTTTAAAAATTATTAATTAGCACCGCGTCTTACTACCCGTTCGGGTTATACGCTTTAAGTAATAATTACGATAATGGATTAGGAATTGGGAAGGATGAATTAGACGAAGTGAAACCACATTTGCGTGGAGGGGGATTCGAAAACCATTTAGGAAAATCCACTCCCAGTTCAACCGACCGAGATTCGAACCTCGATCTTCCCGTCCTCAGCGGTTGAGCTCAACACTGCTGGCGCGTTAGCCAACTACGCCACCGAGGCGGGTGATTGAAATAATGATTGTCAACTATTATGGTATTGTATTGTCAATCATGTAAACGAAATATTTGTTATATCGGTGTTAGAATCCCGGTCGGGTGGGCAGAGGATTTTTTTCTAAATGGTTTTTAACTCTACCTCCACGCAATTCCCTTAAATTCAACCTTCCTTATTTCTATCACATTAGTGTAACGAGTGCATATGAATTTAGCCCAAACGGGTAGTAAGACATGGTGATCACTTTCTCTACATATATTTTTAGGGCTTAATACCCAACCAATCAAGCTATCCGAATATTTATAACGATAGGGTTGGGATGAGTAAGTTAGAATTTAAAATATATATATATTCCCTTACTTGCGTGGAAGAAGATCAGAACATCATTTAAGAAAAAAACAACATCCTAGTAATTATTATTACTAGCACCACGTCGTTAACAACCGCTTATAAATCTCATTAAATATATACATATTCCATTGTATTAAAGTATAAAATAGGCTCGATTTTTTTTTTAAATTACCACACGATGGTTTTCCAACATATTTAGAAGGTAACGCCTGGATCCTTAAATATACACCCCTCAACCAGAGCGCTAGGAATAAATAGGTGGCCTTGGGATAAAGGGCTCACCTCAGGACCCAATGATTATGTGTTTAAATCTAGCTTAGGTCGACGGATTTTTGTTGAGCGATTAAAATCCATAGCACAACTTCATTCGGAGGGGAATTAAAGCCGTCAGTCTCATGCAAATTGTGATATGTAAAAGAAGGTATGTGAAAATATTTTTACCGGCAAAATAGGTAGGCCTTTTCGCTCTAGCTCATAGAAAATTCTCGTGTGCTGATATAACCAGTCGGTTCAGAAAGTGCACATTGAATACCTCAAATAAATTTAAAAAATAAAATAATGTAAGGTGATGCTAGTCTGTATTTAAAATAAAACATAATACAACATTTTTGTTGGAAAACTTCTATTATAATTTAAACATAATTGAAATAACACACCTGTTTTTAATTAATTATTACTTTTATTATTTAGATGAAATGATTACTTAGGGCCCCTCGTCACTAAAGAGAGCTAAGCAAATAAACGTGTTCACCATTCACCAACACAAATTCAACAATAGTTTGTCCTCCTTATGTTGAAAGAGAGTATGGCAACCCCCGAACAGGAAATATTTGTAGGGTGAGGGGGGCAAGCGGATTAAACCTTCGTTCTAAAAGACTCGCGTCTGATAAATATGAGTAGTACTTTGGCAAGTTACGCTAAATTCTTATTTATAAACAAAAAAGAATGTTCCACCCAAGGCCTAAAAAATATACCGAAGCAAAACAGACGCTGAGAGTTGGCGACCCCGGATGAAACCATAAAACATGCTTACATTAAACGACCCTCGATGAGCTTTGAAGGATATTCTCAAGTTTAAATTTAAATTGGGAATTTTGTTTAGTATATTCGGAAGATAAAATGTTGTTTCTTGAAAGAAAGAACGCCACAAAATCTTGGGAAAGAGAATTCCATCACTTTTCTTCCCTCGTTCAAAAATCCAAACTTCCCTGTTTAAACCAATATTGTCATTTACATGGATGTTCCAAAATAAATTAAAATACTACACCTTTGAAGGCACTAATATCAAGCACTGACAATCAGGGATATACAACTTTCCCTTATTGGATATAATTAATTGACATTTTCTGCCAGTTTTAAATAACCTGGCTTAATCAAAGTTTTCCTTGATTGTGGCCAGCCCACTTAATGTTTTAAATTCATGTCTATACGTTTAAGAATAATATTCTTTGGCTTCGTTCCTCATCTTTCGGAGACGATAACTTAAAAATATATTATTTCGAATCCCAGTGGGGCTGCCTCACAGAAAGTAGCTGTATTAAGAGTGACTTGAAGACTACTACATACGCAGTCCTAAGTTATAATAGCACTTGGATCAATACTTGTTTATATATTACTTTATAAATGTATAATATTTTATAAATACATTAATAGTGCTAAGTGTTTTGAATGGATATGATTTGAAATAATTTTTCAATTTTTTCAAAGTGAAATAAATATTTATAAATCTCTCTTTTTTTTTTTTTTAGCTATATGCACCCAGATAAATATTATCAATTAATAAAGTTTGTACTTTCGTGACATATATGTATGGGTTTATATGATATTTTAATAAATTCAGCTTCCAAATTACTAACCAGAATAAATACAAAGATCAATCCATCGACATCTAAATGAAACATTGTCATTTATTTATCTTTACATAAAATAATCACATATAAAAACATTTTAATGTGTCTTACCTGTATTCGATCGGTACTCTCCAATGAACCTCCTTGTAAGATAACGCACCGTCAAGGCTGGAAAGAATAAAACATGTTTGGTAAAAACTAATTAAAAAATGTGTTATTCTGCATATGATAGTAATTTTATATATTTCTTTTGATATATGACATGATATGTATTTCGGCATCATCTCCACATGGTCTTTCCTAGTATCCAAAAATAGATATTCAAACATGTCAAGACTCTATAGTTTATAACGGTTAAGATAAAGTGAAAATGAATGAGCTTTTTCAAATAACCCCAACATGAAAAAAAAAAGTTTATTACAGTCAAGATAAAAGAAAAGGGAATTAGATTATTTTCGTCTAAGGGAATTGCTAAACTCTTAATTACTCTAATCTGTTATAGAGGAGGAAGGTTGAATTTAGAGGAAGTGTACCAACATTTGCGTGGAGGGAGAGTTTAAAAAAATAGGAAAACCACCCTCAGTACACCCAGCTGGGATCGAACCCCAATCTCCCCATCACCAAAAGTCTAGTCTATTGCGAGAGTGAAACAGACCATGCGACCACGTGATTTATCACCGTTTCTCCTAGCCCCCTCTCTACGCGAATGCGGATGCATTTCTTCTGATTATCCTTAAATGCCTACCTGTGAGACTAAGCCGTTAAACAAACCACCATGCTAAAGCATATGAACTAAAAAAGCACAAATTTTAATTTATAATATCAATTGTTTAATACTTAATATTTAATTATATTTGACTGTAACTGTTCTTGGTATTAAATTTCCCTATTTTGTAATGTACTGTTTTTCTAGAGAAATTTCTTTCCGTTTACTGGAACAGTAATCATTCTAATTTTCTTTTAACACTTTGCTTGTTTAATGTACTAGATAGTGTCTAGCGCAGCGGTAATTATCACGCTCTGCGATTCTATTTTTTTCTTCACCTACTTTTACTATCCGATTCATCCAGCTGATATGAATTTTAATCACTATAATGTAGTAGGGTTGGTGCAGATATAATAAAGAAGAAATGTACCCACATTTACGTGGAGTTAAAAGGAGTCACTATTTAGGAAATAAATACTCTCCCTACATCCAACCGAAGCTCAAACCCCGACCCTTACGTTGGATCACGTGCCCAACAATGCAGGTAAAATGAAAAGGTATGTTGAAGTGAGTTCCTGCTGTACAGGTAAAATCCCAAATTCATAATTTCCTCCCTACCTCATAGCATTGCTCCAAATCTAGCGTGAACTTGACGTCATAACAGAAATAGAGTGTTTTAACGCAACGTTTTAAAACACTTTTTTTTTCTCTTAGTCATTTTTAAACTCAAAAACGATAACTGGAATGTAAACGTTTATTTCCCGTCCATAGGTGTTTTTTTTTACGAATCTATTTTTAAAATGATGAATATACATTTCGTTTCAAATACGCGTGGGAGTTGAGCTATATTTATCAGATTGTTTACAGTGGTTTCTACGGAGTGTTAAAAATCGCACCTAGAAGTGCGAGTTAGTTTTTTACATGCAACTGTAGTGTTTGGACACGTTACCTTTAAACTAGATTTTATTAGTAACCTACTTTTATTAAATTATGGTAGGTAATCGCTTGGATTATCCACATATATTAAATAACACTGATGGGGGGCCAGGGGTGAGTAAAATATATTTAAAAGTGCACCCTCATTTGTGTGGAAGGACGAGACAATGTTTAGAATGGGAAAAAAAAATCAGTGTATCCACCTGGGAATTGAACCCTGACCTCTCCATCACTGAAAAACCAATTGGCCATTGGTGCGGGTAGTTTATTTTGAATTAAATTTTATTACCTACATCCTTAAGGTAGATTTACTTTGGGAAATTTTCTTTTATAAGAACTTAAGAAATTTAAAAATAATTGACGGGGGATGAGAGTCGATCTCAAGGCCTTTGTATTTGTGTGTCATTACTTTGTTGTTGAGCTATGAGAGCTGGTCACGTGATTATATAACTTATAAATTAATTTTTATTTAAATCTTATTGGGGTGGAAATATGAACACAAATATAAGTCTAGGTTTAGTCAGGTTTCGATTCACGGTCTAGCCGCTTAGCAATACGAACGCTTTCGCTACTTATCCCCGGACACAGGGGCTCGTGGGAGGGTAAATCTTCTCTTAATTTGACGATAAACCCACGTGAGCAGACAAGAGAGATAGTTGGCCAGTAAATATTGACCTTGGCAGACTTTTTTTTGGTCAGAGGCCGGATGCCGACACTTTTCAAACAAATTCGTTTATTCTATACTTCCTGGATAGCGTGACTGTGATGTTTAATTGTGACGATAATAATATTAATGAATATTATTAAAATTATATTTTAAATTATTCCTCAAATAGATTAAAGTCTAATATTTGTGCCGCACATCCTACTTCCCTCATATTACCACATATAGGATAAGGATAGATAAGGTTGATTTTAATAGGAAATATACCACGCATTTGAGGGGGAGGGAGGGTGGGAAACAATGTGAGACAAAGAAATCCCTTTAGTACAACCTGACCGCGATTTTAATCCCAATCCCCTCGTCAGCAGCTGATACGTTTGTTCACATGCCCATCGGTTAGTAAATACCTAGGGTCTAATAGGCCTACTTGGTCTGTAATATTAGTCTTGATCTCCTAGGTTGAGTTAATTTGTAAGCTGAGAGCTGATGTAGTATGTAACGTTAGATACTTCAGCAATAACACAAATTGTAACCATTCAGCCCTAAGATAAAAAGATGAAGAATGTTGAATCTAGTGGAAGTATACTCTCATTTTCGTGGAAGCTGTTTGAAAAAATATTTAGGAAAAATTACCTCTAATACATTCGAGTGGAATTTGAACTCCGATCTCCGCTGTCATCGGTGGTCAAGTCCATCGCGAGAGTGAAGCCTAAGTTCATGTGGCCATCGAATCAGGTTAAATTTCTTAATTAACTTAAATGTAAGATCACTACACCACCTAGAGGAGCATACGGTTAACATAGCTGTTCGTCAACTTGTCGATGAGTACAAAATAATATAAAAATTGTAAACGGTAACGGTAATATACTTTATGATTTATAGTTAATTATAGGTATGAACACAATTTTACAAGCTTGGATATAAGCAAATTTTACTAAACTGGCCGGGCTACAGGCTGGAAACAGTTGGTGATGATAATGATTATGGTTACTAGCAAGCCATCCTGATTGTTCTTAGGAAAAACAAACAAAATATTTCATTACTAATTCTAAATATTCTTCAAATATAAATTGAGAAAAAAAATTGGAAATCATATTTTTTTTTATTCAAAATTTTCAAAAGTCATTAGTAAATTAATCTTAAATATTTTTTGCGAAATAAAAACAAGTATATAATCTCAATTAATTATATAAATAAATACTTGGATAACCATTAAAAAAAATTGTTGGTTTTCAAAAATCAATCACTCTTAAATCAATTTTTCTTCGAAAAAAACACTTTCCATACATACATTTTGAACAAAATAGCAATCTTTGCTAAATTTAGCATTAAAAAAAGTCATCGTTAAACTTCCCTAAATTGAAACCAAGAATTAAAATAATAATTTGGCCTTGAGGAATGATCATATAAAAACTAAATATCAAGTTTGAATGAATTCCGTCAAACAGTTTCTTCTGTAGCTCCAGCTAAATATAGACATAAAGACGCATTTTTTTTCCCAAAAGTTAAGAAATTTAAAAGGTCAAAGAGTCATAATATTTTAGAGGCCAAAAATGTTTGAAATTTATAGAGCATTCTGTGATGCAAAAGAAAAATATGGTTTCCCCTTAGGTCGCAATGAAGTACGCCAACATAACTCAACTCCTGTATTTTTTGTTGTTGAGTAACCAATAATAATTTCCAGAAATTTCCAGTAAAGTCTCCTATGGGATCACGTCCCCCCTCGTTACATCCTCCTATGTACAAGGAGACAAGCACGTAGCGACAGTTCTTTTTCCTGAACCTGACGAGTGCTTGTGTATCTTACGAGATGATAAACGAGAAGGTTCCCTAGAAAAGGTATGAGGAAAAAAAAAAGCCTAACGAGTCGTGGTCCTCTTTTAAATATCTGAGTTATGAGGGAGAATTCTCTCAAATAATAATATTCCACGCACCCTCGATAACACTTGAGTAAGCGTTACTTCCGCAATAACAAGAGTGTCATTTCCTTTCTTACGAAGAAATTCGAACACGAAGCTCATCAAAAAAACAACAGAGGAAAATAAACTTGTTCCTAAAGACACTTCCTTTGAACGGGGATATAGATACCGACAATTCTTTCACATATGGTGGTTTATTCTCTTAACAAGCTGATTTGAATTAGTTCCTAAAATTTTAACCTCTTCATACTGTTACGCTGAATGGTTTTTAGTAATTAATACACTTATGTAGAAGTTTTTGATATCACTAGACTCTAAGGATATAATATGAGAAAAAGATATTTTAAGAAAATGCTTAATCTTTAGTTTTTGAGAAAATGGGTGGGAGAACTATCCACAATGCATTAGGTCAGGAATTGAATCTTAAAATTCCAAACAAGACCGATTGACTGCAATCCAAGTTGACTCAGGTTAAATTCCTGATGGTCCCGAAAAATATATTTATGATTTGTAAACTAATACATACTGATTAGCTAATTACATAATATCTAGAAGCTAAGGTTTGATATGTAGCTCTGGGCGTACTTTCCTGGGTTTAGTTAGTATATAAGTCGTGTCTTTTATATGTGATTTCAGATAGTGAACATTAAATACATCGGTGACGTGTGATGTAATTCAGAAAAAAATATTAAAGATTGAATTAATTAAAGAAATTCTCTAGCACGTGTAATATTATCATAGTTACCATTTTATTTAAAGCATTTGTAGTACATTAGAAAATTTACGCAATTTTTTGAAACTCTAAGATTTTAATATAAGAATGCCTTTAAAGAACACACCCAGAAGTAAATAAATCAGCATGAAAAACAAGTTGATTATACGAAGATGTGTTTTACCAAGTTCTACCAAAATTATAAATTTATATACTTAGAATACTTTGTGAGACCACAAAAATTGTCAATTTAATTTAATTACTTTAGTACATTTTTCTACAAAATAACTTTGACTTAAAGAAAATGTATAGTTTGGATCGGTAAGATAAATTCTCTCCTACTATCTTCTGATGTATCCGTTAGTTGAAGTTATTTAAAATTTTCTATCAGATATTGTAGTCTTGTTTATAAATTTTGTTTTCCAGTTCTTGGGAGCCCTCTCCATCCCGTCTTGTGTTGCGTCTCTTGTAACCCCTCGAGAAAACAGACGGTGCCTGTCTGTAAACGTACTGACTCAATTTGGTCACGTGTGACCAAAATAGCCGCGCAAACAACATGTGATTGTCCAGAGGCAGCGCCTCACCGACTGAGGCCGGGCGCACACAGGATCACATAAAACATGTTCAAACGTAACGTTTTTGTGTCATTGTGTTTCATCGTGTGTCATTACACTTTGTCTGCACGCCTTTAAATGAGTCGCTGCACACTGACTGACACAGGAATACACAGCGATACACAAAGCAGCGATGAAACAAAGCAGGTTTCATTCACTCTTATTTCAATTGTTTCGTGAAAAACACGCCACTGCGCAGGCGCAAAGCCGTGGACTGTTCACGTTAAACTAGTATCTTTCAAAGTTTGGTACTGTTTTGATGATTCTTGTTTTGTTTGTATTTAGATATTTTCTAAACTAACTCGAGGGAAACTAGAAAATTTGTCAGGGAGTTTCGTCAGTTCTTGTATGTACTTTTACAAATAATTTTTTCAATTCTTTTTTCATTGATAGGCTTAACAGAGTATTTCCTCATGCTTAGCCAACCGATCCCAGGAAATTACAGCTATCAGTACTGATATGAGGGGCTTTACACGCCGCTATCTTAGCACAGATCAAAACTTTTTTTGTTTCATCATATTTTTGCCTCATTCATTTGTAAGAGATTAGTTGAAACCTTTTTTGTTTCATAATTTCAGGATGTTTTCGTTTCATCATGTTTTGAAAAGTTATATGTTATCCTGTGTGCACCCGGTCTAGTTAAAATAATAAAGACAGCCAGAATCATCTCCTCTGGCTGAAACACGCCTTCCTCATTCTAGAAAACATTATTTGCATTCTATCAGAACGTTAACATTTTCATTCTCTCTCTTTCTTTTCTTTTTACTGTCTCGTCGTAACAAGAAGAAAATGTTTTCCCATTCTATTTCCTGTTTTGATTGGATGGCAAATACTATATAAATGTACAATGCGAGATCCCATAACATTTATAAGATATTCTCGTTGAGATAATATTTGTATGCTTTAAACAAATAGGGGGTGACGTACCGGAGAGCTGAGATTCGTCGCAAACGTTCAGATATCTCGTATTATTTAAGAAGGGGTTGACTATTTCAAAATAAGGTTTATGCCAAAGTGGAGGTGAAAAGTACTTAAAAAAAAACTTACAATCTGAGTTTTGCAACCTTAAAAAAATGTGGACTAAATAGTGAAATACACTTTTTTTTACAACGACGTCTCGCGACAAATTTCGGATAGATAGGAGTTATTTTTTTTCCAACATACTTACAACCTAAAATTTTATGATAACTGATGTTTGTTTTAGTGGTTTTTATTGGTCAGAACTGCCACAAATATCTCATGATGATACTTACCTTGAAGTAGATGGCATCCTTAATACATTATAGGGGGCATCTATAAACCACGTGACGCTGTTGAAAGGTGAGAGGGGGGGGGGGGAACTCTAATATCTTCATGGCGCTACATGAGGGAAGGGTGGGTATATCACATTGTTACGTAGCACACATCTTAATACTTAAATTATAATGCTGAAAAAATAATATTATTGTTCATGTTTTCAGCATTAGTAAATACAATTAATTATAACTTCCGATTATGAGTTGCATTAAATTTGTGTCCCTCTTTTAGTGTTCCAAAAGCTTCCCATGAAATTGTTACATTCACTATTGATGTGAAAAGTTACGTAACAAAAGTTGAAGTGGTCAAGATAAATGTCTGTTTGGTGTTATATTGAGAAGAAGAAGAACAAAAGATAAGAAAAAAGCGCTAGGCGCTTTATGGATGAACCCATATTAAATCAATGATAATGGCCCTATGAACCATTTATAAAAAAAGTTACTTTGGTTATTTTTTCAGTTTATAATTTAACAATTTCTTTTGTAGATAATAATTTGAGTAAAGGTTTTGAGGTATATTTTTATTACTGCTCTCACCTTGCCTTTCCTTTGTGTTCGTGCTAAATCTATACCTCTAAAATTTTACTTTATTCTCCTTGGTGAAAACAATAAAACGTTGTTGAAAATTAGTTAGTTTTTAACTTTACATAGCTATTTTTTTAAACGTTGGATTTTTTTTAGCTGAGCATGAAACACCCACATTTTGGAAAGAGCAAAATTTGAAAAAGCTAATAGAATTCTTAAATAAAGTTGATTTTTTTTTAATCCGTGTAATATTAATTCCTAGTCATAGTTCAACTTACTCTAGGAAGTATTATTTGGAACTCAACCCAATTTTTAATTAATGTGTCACTTAAACGTACTAATTACGTATATTGTTCACCCCTTAAGCCACATAAATCCCAAATCAAAGGCTTTAAAAAAAATTAGTTATTAATTTCGCAAAAGGGTTATTAATGACTTAATCCATAGAGTAAGGATGAGGAAGGTTGATTAAAAAAGGTGCAACGAAAGTAGTATGACGATAGTATGGGAAAACTACATCAGTACATCATATGCGGAAAACTACCCCCAGTACAATTGGCCGCGATTCGAACCCATCTATTCCGTTGAAGGGTTGTTGATTCGATACTTGCTAGGATACATTTGAGGATACGGCTGTTTTGGATATCAAAAACGACCGGGAAACGACCAGAAATTAAGATCTCACCTGATTTGCCCACGTTGACTTTGCCCAAGACTGCAATTCTGACTCTGGGCATGTTTGTGTTTTTATCTTCTGTTCTCATTATGAGGTTTATGGTCACGAAGATATATATTCTGCTAAACCTGAAAAATAAAGGAAAATAAAATTAATCTATCATTCTTAATCAGATGGTTTTCATTCGTGGTTCAAAGAAAACACAACAACTTCACATCAGTGTGAAATCTCTGTTGCGTTTCACTAAGCTATCCGGCCGGAACACTGAACTGGAACTCTGTGTGGGATCCAAAGACATTGTGTGGAGGTGTAATATAACCCATTTAATCAGTCAACTGTCAGTAGTTGAGTGAAAACAACGCTTAGGAATGCTTTTGAGACTAAATGCTGATGCCTTTGATTTGAGAGGCCAGCTCGCTAACCCGTAAGTCCTTAAGTTAATATTTTCTCACTAATTTGATAAAACATTTACGCTTGGATTTACAAACAAAAACTTTTTCATCAAAACGCTGCCTATAATCCGGATTTCCAGGAAATTATATATATACACAAACACAATTTGTCACATGAGAATGCAAGTGTTCTATCTCCAAAAGTGTTAAATTTGAGATATTTTGTGTTTACTTCTATTTAGAATGCATATATTTCACCTGTGGTGAAATTGAGACTAATATGAATTGTTATAACTTAGGAGGATACAAACTCGAGTTGTCATCTAGTAACATTGGTTTTATACACGAGGTCAAATTTCAATGAACTTTTACACAAAAGTGGAAAATCTGACACAGAACACTTGCATTCTCGGGTGATGAATTGTAAATATGTGTATACAATTATATATACAATTGTATATATGTATATAATTACCTACAAATAAAGAGTATTGTGTAATTTAATGGCAGCTTTCAAATGGATTAGTTTATAATTGCCAATTCAAGTGTATACACTTTATAAACCTATATATAGCCAAGAGACGAGCCTCACCCCCTCTCCATAATCGTATATCCAGTCAACTTCAAGAATGGCACTTAAAACCGCGTAGACATTGGTATATATAAATTAAATCTAACCATTGGTCACACAGTTTAAAGCGTCACACTTGAATTTGGCTAGATTTACGATGACTGGAAGAGGATGAAGCTCGACTCTCGGCTAGCATACTGGATTTAAAAATTGAGGGCAGGGGAGTAGTGATTAATCACTGTGACTATACCACCTGTTCTCCGCGTAAACGCAGCAGATTTTTTTTTTAAACTACCCTTCTCATCCCTAACCCTTAGATTAGGAAAATCATTACCATGTTGTTAAACGTACTAATTATAAGCCTACGTTATAATGTGTTCGTGTTAGTACTGTCAACACCGTGGTAATGAATTTCTTAATTTAAGGGCTAGGCATGAGGTGGTAGTTTAAAGTAAGTGCACTCGTATTAGCGTATATGGAGGGTGAGACACCCACAGGGTTGGTCGAGTGTGTGAAACCTACTTCCAGGGCACACGTATGGGATTATAATAATCGTCCCCCACCGAGGATATAATAAAATATGTACTTTAAAAATAATATTTCATGTGACTCTACCTGTATTACTTCAGTACACTTATTAAATACATGAAATCTACAGTAAAATGTAATTAAAACTCAGACAAAACATCAAATTAATATAATTATCATTAGTATTTTAATATATTTGTTTTATGTTTTTTAACATATTTGAAGAATTTAATAAACTTGAAGATTTGTTCCAACTGTTCTGTTTGTTTTATTTTTTTAACATAATCTTTCTATATTTAACTTTCAATTTATTAGTACAGATAAGTCAATAGGCTGGCATCAAGGATGAAATTCCTATCAATCGACGAATCTTCAAACGAATCTACGTCTTCTTTACGTAACAAAAATGATTTTGATACAACCGTCTAAACTCCTCTCAATCTCCTTTCCTCCCACGGGATGAAACTATTTCTAAACTGGAAACTATTTCTTTTGTTTACATGATCAGTCTCCACGGCCTTCACGGGACCTGGAAAGTATAAGAAACAACATATATGACACACACTTAAATTCACGCGCGCGTGCGAATGTTTACACACATGTGAATCATTTGTACGTGTCTGAAGCTGGTTTCGCCCCGTCCAAATACGTCCCTGGGAAAATTTTCCTTCTCGGAAACAAACTACATACGTAGCGAAGAATGAAAGTGTTGCGTGTTTAATGTTGTGGAGTTCCTTGTTGATGCATCTGTCGGAGAAAACTTTACACACTTAAAAAAAAAAGTATATATATAACATTCAGGAAGTACCATGAAAGATTAAAAAAAGAAGACTACAAGAGCGGAGACCTTGGTTTGATTCCGAATAGCATTAAAAATTGTTTAAGAAAAATTGCGTGTCTGGGTTACATCCATCTGTAGCTCAGCTTGCGGGAAAATTAGCCAGAAATAGTGTACCTCTACCCAGGGGAAGCCCAAATGTACTAATCGTACATCCTTTTCATGGAGGCTCTTTCCATGTCGCGATGAGGTGAGGGAATGATAATAGTGAATATAACGGGATAGAACCAATGAAGATCTTAACCCAGCTGAATCCTAACTAACCAAACCCTGGAGACCATGGGAATTTCTCATCATCTTTCGAGAAAACTCCCCTCCCCCCCCCCCATCCGGTACTAGCCGAGAAGAGAACCTGGTACCTCCAGGTCCGAAGCCAGGGACTGGCCCCTATATCACAAGGATGGCTACTTAAAACGATCCGAAAATTATGCAGTGTTTATCTACTAGCTATAAACCTTTATAATAAATAATTTTGGATGTCTTATTGACGTAATATTACAAGTATTCATGCTTAAATTAATACGTTTTAATTTAGGATGTAGGGGAACATGAGCTTTCATCAATATTTTTTTTAAAAATTTCTCACCAAAAATAAAATATTATTATTATTACTATTAGCATCGTGCCTTACTACCCGTTCGGGCTATACGCACTCACGCTAATGTGTAATGTAGGGTGATTGTGATATGAAATGAAGGACCTACAGTTTAATGTGGGATCCAAACCACGGTAGAGGCCTGGAATTCCACACATTCACAAGCTGTGATTAATACACTTCTTGTCGGAGGTGAAGGAAGGGTTTGGTAATCAGATAAATCTGTGCCGGGACCAAGTATTGAGCCCCGGACCCCCAGAACAGAAGTCTGACACCTTACCACTAGACCGCCAGATCCCCCCCCCCCTCAATATTTCATCAGTAAATTCATTAATTTCTTTTTCTTTTTTACGTTACTGTTTACAGCCTATGGTCTAGGTCAATTTATTATTCAAGCCATATACTTTCCACTACCACCTTGATAGGCCTTTCGTAGCTTCATATGCCTTATAATCTAGGACAGGCACAGCATACAGTCCCATACCGTTAATTTATCAGTGCGAAAGGGTAAACCCATATTTCATCAATGATAATTTTTTCGGTAATACCGGGAATAGAACCCGGGACCCTTAGCTCAATAAGCAGACACACTACCGATTGAGCTAAGGTATCGAATAGTTTAATTTTCTATATAAAGTACTTTAGACATTTCAGTCTTTAAATATCTGTCATGCTTTATTTTAACAGGACTTTTTCTCTTTAAAAAACTTCTGGTCAAATTATGCAATGCTCATGCCAAATATTCAGGAAATGTTGAGATTACCACGTGTGGAAAATTAAACTAATCGGATCTACTGAAGTAATATTTGATTTATTTTGGCAAAAAAAAAAGTTTTTGCTCTACATATTCTGCAAAAGTATGAACATTAACTTTCATTCCTTTCCATCTCGTCTTAACAGAATGACAATAATAACAATTATATATGTATGTATTAAAACCTTTGATATATATGTATGTATATTATATCAAAGGTTTTAATTTAGGGCTGTATTCCAGTACAGCGCGTATACCAATATAGCTTGTAAAGTGAACGCAGCCTGCCTTATAATGGTAATATAGGATCGTATCTAGGTCACCTTGGGGGCTGAAGCGTGAATTAAACTGAACATATGTATGTGAGATAACAAGACCACATATGGAAATGTCGCGTGGCCATTTGTGGAGTTAATCTCTGCTTAGTGATGTTTGAAGTGTAAACAAGATGTTAAAAAATAACTTGATAATGATTGTAGGTTAAATATATTTGCTTTGTGTTAGTTTAAATATTCGAAATTTTACATGTATTATATTAATTCAAATTAAAATATATCAAGGTTTGAAATGAAAATTCTTACTGTGAATTGTTACAAATATTAAATTTTTTGTCGAGTAAAAACAAGTGAGGTGTGAGGTTTTTCAGAGTTCGCCATCACTCTCATTCATAGATGGCCCAACCTTATAACTAATTAATTTTAATTAATTTAGCACCGCGTCTTAGTAACCGTTTGGGTTATACGCTTAAGTACTAATTACGCTGATGGATTAGGAATTGGGAAGGTTGAATTTTGAGTAAGTGAACCCGTATTTGCGTGGAGGGAGAGTGGAAAGCCATTTAAGAAAACCATCCCCAGTTCACCCGACCGATATTTGAACCTCGACATTCCCATCCTCGGCAGTCTAGCTCAACACGAAACCGACGAGCTAGCTAACCCCAAACTTCTAAGATTCTAAAATAAAAATACTTGTTTTGTCTTTGATGGGGATGTCAGGGGATCGAATCCCAACCGGGTTCCCGCGTATAGTTTCCCATATTCGACTACCTGATCCTCTCCCAACGTGAGTGTAGATACACTTCTTTTTTCATCACTACCAATCAGATTAAGTCTTTTTTTAACCATGCATCGCGTCTTACTACCCGTCGGGTCTATTCCCAGTAAGCGATGAAAAAAGTATAATTTAAATAAAGGTGTATCCACATTTGCGTGGAGGGAGAGTGGGAAATAATTTAAGGTTAAACATATCAGAAGGGATTCGTACATCAGCCTCCGCGTCATCGGAAAACCGGGTCGATATGAGACTGACGCTTTTATCCACGTATTCAACAGTGCGGACTAGATATACTAGTGGTCAGGGAAAGGACAAACTACGCTTTGGTTTTCCGAATCGAGTATTTATTTTATTTTTAAATTAATCAAATTATTTGTAATGGTTTCACAAGATATTTGTTACCTTGAATGTCGCCAACTGTCCCTACCCGTCCCTGTGAGATATGGTAATCGCCTTAGCTACATTAATTTTCATGTTGGGAAAGATTCGAAAATTTCATTCGGCGTCATAGTGGGGCGTCGTGGCGCCATCCAAGCTCAGGATTAAGTGTGAAGTGTTGAGTGGTTCAGATTTAAATTCTAATATCATCAGATGTTATTTGGTGATTTCATGGGTGCCTTAAAAAGAAAAAGAAATAGAAAAAGAAAAAAGTATTCTTACAGAATGAAAAAAGATTTTTTTTTTGTGGAATGTTGAAAACAAAATATCAACTCGATGAATCTCAAAATATATTTAAAGAAATAGTTTTGTTTACAAAGCCGGTGAAGTTTATTAATTGAGAAAGACGACATGTGAATTTTTCATGGCATTTATAAATGGTCGTGTGTTATGTTTCTTGATGAGAGAATAGTCTCGTAAGCCTCCACATTGGGAAAGAGTGTTTAAGCTAAGCAACTTAAATCACCACCTGATTTACTCTTAGAGAATTTGATTCAATTCTCGTCGGGATCAAATATTTAAGCTTGGCGTAGGTCTAAAATAATTGCGATAAGAATTATTTGGTAATCACTTTAATTACAATCATATTTTATTGATTGCAGAGCCATATTCCACTACCACGGCTAGAATGGTAAAGTTTCCCTCTTCCCAATTCCTCAAATCCGTCGATGGCACGATTGTCTACTGAGCTGAAGCTCCCGAGTTCGATTCCAAGCAAGTTAAGATTCGTATAATTGTGAAACTTGAGGGGGACGAGGTTGTTCTCCTTACTGTGATGAAATTGACGGACAGCTAAAAAAAAAAATGCGAATTCTCTTCTAATATTAAGTTACTTCGTAAGTCTAGTGCTGATATAGCCAATTGCTTCAGAATGTACATCCCTAATAATAAAAGGATAGCTTCAGATCAGTATCAAACCCTTATCGAAATATATTTCTTGGTCTGACTAGCTGGGAAAGGGGAGGTTGGGGTTGTAATTCCGGTCAAGTATAGTTTATCCCTTTTTTTTCGCGTGAATCCGAATACATATCCACTAGATTTTACTTTAGATTTCCCTATAACGTAACAAAAATGCGTTTGGATCGAACGAGTAGTAATACTAAGTAGACTAAGTAAAAAAAAAATACAATTAGAAATAAAGCTTATCCTGTTCCTATCGTCTAATACAATTAATGTCTAAAAGTAAACTGAATTATCTAGTCTTAAGAAATAGTTATTAATATAATGTGTCAGTATTTTAACTTTTTTTACACTCTTAGTACTTGTTATGTCTAGCAGAAAATTGAACCTTCTTTTGAAAGAATTAGTTTTGAGCGTTTTGTCTAACAACAGGTCCTTTCCTTTTATCAGTGAACTTAGACCACCAATGGGTCCTGTCCTCTGCCTCCTCCTTGAGTTCCCAGACTTGTCTTCTTTCCTTCAAGTCATCTAAAATACCACCTTCTGTAAGAATACAGTTTGATAAAGGTGAATATAAAAAATACACTAGCGTTATCTATATTTTTGAGGGGAGAGGGGAGCATTATTTACTATACTTTTAATTTTTAGGTTTCAGGTCATGGGACCTATCTGCAACGACAGAAGGCATATCAATATATCTTCTTTAAATTTTGTGGAAAAGTAAATTAAACCAAACCACACCCAACCTTTGTTTCACAGACGTTTTAGTGAGTTAGATAAAAACCCTTTGAATAAGCGTACACATTTAATTCTGGTGTCGGGTGTTTGTGCACTACACCGCGTCGCTGAGCAGTCGAGCGGGAAACAGACTCCCCAGGCGCTTGCCCACGTTTCACTTGGTACATTCTGTATACCACGCAGACGACAAACCCTTCTTCCCACGTTCCGCAAAATACCATCGACGGGTGACCTCCAGAGCGAAAGACATGGAAAACAATAAGAGTCGTGGGACGTTACAGTGAAAGTAGATACTATTTTAATTAATACTAACTGTAGCCAAACAGACAAGGATAAGTGGTTCAAGCTCCAATCCCTCTCTGAAAACATTATTAACTTTGAATTTTTTGTATGCCTCCTTAGAACCTGAGCTAGTAGTTTATTTGAATGTTATAAAATTAAAGAAGTATACAACTATAATAATCAGTCTAAGGAAAATTAAATTGATTAAGATATATTTATTTTTAAAACCAAATCCTGATTCTATCCTATGTTGGGAGAGGGGAGGGGTTCAAAAAACCACATATAGATTCTCACCTCCCCCTCAGATAAATATCTGGTTAGGTCTCTGATAGCTATGAAATGATTATGAATATGAACGTATTTAAAGATAACTTATAAATTCACGGATATAATAAAAAAATAAATCTGATTAAAGCCTAGGGTCATAGCACCTAATACACAAACAACCCTTTAAAAAATTATATTATCTGTGTAAGGGAACAGAATAATAATATGTAAATATTAAATTATTACATTAAATTATTATTATAATTAGCTACACCTGGAATAAAACCAGTGCTCCGTTGACCTTAAGTCATTCTCTATAAGACCTCAACTACGGGGTCATGTTTTAATATCCAGTGGAAAGTTTAAATTTTATATACGTTTATTTTCACTACATGGTACGTTAAATAAATCTATATATATATATATATAGATTTATTTATATATAAATTCTTAAATATATATCAACATAATTTATAAATGTATTTATATAAATATATATGTATAATTCTAGTCCCACAGTGAATTATCCTCTATAATCTAAGGTAACAAAATAGTAGCTTAATAAAACGAGCCAACATTCACCTGGTAGGTAGATGGAAAACTAAAATGTGAGAAATATACAATCAATATTTCTGACTGGGGATAGAACAACGGTATCTGTATTTATATTTTAATACACTATCTATGATTAAAAAAAAAAGATTGCTCACGTGTTTGTTTAGTAAAGTGTAAGCTATAGACAATTGTGTGCGTATAACCCGAAGGGGTAGTAAGACTCCATGCAGTAATAATAATAATAATAATAATAATAATAATAATTATTATTATATAGACAACTTTATAAGTGTTATTTAGTTTCATGTATTGTATTTCTTTATATTTATAATTACCATAATTTATTCGGTATATTATTAGTTCACGTTAGCACAATTTAAAATATAGTTAGAGCTATGATATTTGTAAAACAAGTATAATACAAAATACTACACATATACTAAAAGATTTAAATAAAAAACAGCTAGTCAAATAATATTAATTTACAAGTAACATAGCTTAAATTAAGTACTAAAATTAATTTGCAGTGTGCACTTTATATTAAATTAATTTAACAATTTTTTTAAGCCATATTAACTGTGACAATCATACATTTAAATTATTTTAATAGATTTTAAATGTGATAATATATTTTAAAAGCTAACACATTCCACCAACTTACCGATCCACATTCAAACATCGATCCAAGTAAATAATAAAAATAGTCTTCTAGTGGTTTCACCGTGTGTTCCACAACAATATTAGCATTGATCACTAATATATATCTAGTTATGTCTAAAATACCACTTTAATGATAACTTGGACTAGTAAGAATGTGCAAGATGTAAATACACCTTGAGGTTGGAGTATGAGTGTAACTTAATAATCAAGACAAATAATACGTTTAAAAGTGTATCATAAATAAGCTTAAATTATAGAATACCAAAATAAAGAAATCATTACATACAGCCCCTCTAGAAGAACGTAGGAGTCAAAATTTAATATTAAAAAAAATCAGATATAGTTCAAATTAAAATGTAGCTAGACTTGTTAAATAATTCCTAAAAAATGTTAATGAAGTACCAAGATAAAGGCTTATTTTAATAATAACAAACATATAAAAGCAACTTTTTTACTCAGTGTTAAAAATTTAAAAGAAAAAGAAACTCTCAAAGACACAAGTATCAAAAATCCTACCTTGCACAGTTTGAAATGGTTCGCTGAAGCACCGAAAACTACGCACACGAATTATACTATTAGCTAAAAGAATAGTTAAGATAAAATTATTTGTAAATGTTCATCTAGAGGTTATAGAAATACAACCGTTGAGCTAGAAATAATTCTCGCTCTACTTAAAGATTAATAGATTAAATAGATCACTTTCTGACTAGACTCGCTGAAGAACAACTACAGCACTGATGATCTCAACGCCGGCGTGCGGGGTTATATTAACTCCGAGTTACCATGGCGACGGGGGAACTCCTAGGACATGCGCGGCCGCAGTAGTTTCCCGCGCGCGGTGTTTACGGGATCACTAGAGCGTCTCGCGGCCGTCACTGGAAACGTCAGCCCAGCGTCTAGCCCTCTTTGTTCAGGTGCGCGAGTCTGCCACGATCTGGTTTCAGAATCTACAAGGACGCCGCGGGTGGTGTGTCGGATGGAGTGTGGCGTCTCTTTCCATCCCGCCTGGGGCGTTCATGAGACCATAATTGACAATAATTTTTCTTCCACACGTGTTTTCCTTTAAATGACAACCCTCGACATTATTATTTATAACATTAAGAGGGCTACTTCGGAGAAATTGCCACACAGACGTTCAAATCTAACGCAATTATTAATTCCACGACGTGTTATTTCAATATTTAGTTAAGCTTAAAATAAAGCAATTTTATATATTTAGTGTAAGATAAGAAATTTCTTAATTTTATTTCCCCTCTTTATTATTGACAAGACAAAATTTGGTTGTAGGTTAAGGGGTAAAGGCAGAACAAGGTAGCCAGCTTAGAGCAAAATTCTTATCTGTGTTTAGTTCTAAAAACACACACAATAGTTTTCCACGCAAATGCGGGCTCACTACCTCTACATTCAACCTTTACGACGCCTATCCCATTAACGTAATTAGTAATTAAGCGTACAACCCAAACGGGTAGTAAGACGCGATGCTACGCATTATTAGTACACTTTAAGTCTAAAAGCACAAATGGTTTTATGTGAGATTATATGTAACGTTAGAGAGCTCCGAATCAATCTTATATCACTTTCCCTTTTAGATAACGGGTATTTTTTTTTATCCATGCTCCGGGCTATAAGCATATTTTCACAAATTTGGGTAAGGATTAAGATATTAGAGTTTACGGGAATTATACCTGCATTTTAGTGGAGGTAGAGTGAGGAACTATTTTACAAGTCCCTCTGTCCCTTCAGTATATCCGTAATAGATTCGAGCCCCGAACCATTCGTCACCATCAAACCAAACAATACATGCTCCGGGCTCCAAACAATACAAGGCTGGTGTCTATGTCCACATGCTCACTGGTGGGAGGAGAAGGGCGTAGATAACGCATATTATAAATGTTTGCCCACATCGAGACTCAAACAAAAGTCTCGGATTCACTCATTTTTATCATACCATTTGGTATTTTTCTATTCCATCCTTGTCAAACATAAAGAATCCCCAAGATGGGATTAATCCTTGTTTGAAGCTCGAGGTCACAGCGATTCAGACTATGAATAAAGTTTGACAATATTACTAAAAGTATAAATAAAACATGTAACAAGATTCTTATAAACAATATTCTTAGCACCGTTTGAGATGTCATAAGGGCTTTTAAATATTTGATAACAAAATAATATATTTTAAGAATAAGCAAACCACTTATTTTTCAATTTATTTTTGGTAATTTTTACCTATTTTTAAAAACAAAGAATGGTAACCATCATAACATTAACTTACTTAACGTCAATAATGTAACTGGTATTTTCATAGTGCTTCCATAGACGACCATACAATTAAGCTAATTTAATAATTATTTTTAAGCCAATAGAAACTAGACAATGAATTTTTCCAAAAACATATCTATACATTTGCTGTCCCTATTTATTACGTTAATTTGGTATAAGTGTAATGTATCTATTAATAAAATAATTATTTTGTACCCTCTTCAATATTAAGCCAAGAAAAAAAGTAAAACATTTAGAGAATAATTTTGTTTATTGTGGGAATGTAGGTATAGCTAGCTATGTACTAAATTTCTAGAACCCAGGGCATTGGAAAGTGAATGATAGTTTGAGTGAATGAAGCCTAGGACACAAAGACAAAACATTATGTAAATTATCCAAAATTACACTTAAGTCATTATATTTATCTTACAGCTGTCAAAATTAACATCAGACACATAAGTTGACAGGCACATTGTTTAATGTAAATATAATTGAGATCGACTTGTAGATGAAGAGCAGGTCAGGGTTTGATTCCTGGATGGGTGTTCTAAGCTTTAGTGAATGTGGGGAATGCCAGGCCTCCACCGTGGTTCGGATTCTACGTTAAACTGTAGGTCCTCCATTTCATCTCACAATCACCCTACCATTACACATTAGCGTAAGTGCGTACAACCCGAACGGGTAGTAAGACGCGGTGCTAATAATAATAATAATAATAATAATAATAATAATAATAATAATAATCTAAGCTTTAGTTTACTAAACGGTTTCCAGCTCTCCCTCTACGCATGTGCGTGTATAACTTCTCTAAGCTCTACCTCAGCGATTCTCAAAATGTAGGTATGCGTACCCTCCGGGGTACGTGGGCACCTTTTAGGGGGTACGCGAGAACTCTCACGGAAAAATTGGCAAAATAACAAAGGACTATTGGAAAACCATAATTTGTTGGCAATTAGCGTTATCTGGTTATTTACACCCCTCTTTTCCCTCTATTTTCCCGGCTGGGGACCGATTGCTGAGAATTTTCAACCCTCCACTTGAAACCTTCTACATTAGCAGTTTATGATGCTTTTCTCAGCAATATATCTCTGTGATAATGGTTTTTCATCCGTGGTGTACCTAAAATATAAATAACGTAATAGGCTAAATTTGGAGCGTAACCTCCGTTTAAAAGTTTCAACTGGACAACCAGACATCAAAAAGTTGGGCCAAGCCATGCAGCCACACCCCTCTCATTGAAAATCTTTGGGATTCATATTATATCAGCTCCAGAATTACAATTAAAAATGTTGGTTTAAAAATATTGTATTTAGGTTTACTTTTCTTGTATATTTTTGAAAGAATTTATGAAGAACATGTATAAAACTTTTCTACAAACTTTTCACAGTAAAATTATGTTTTTTTAAAACGAGTCTCAATAAGAGATAATTTTAAGGATATAACAGTAGGATTCTCTCTGATTAGCTTTGTCCCATTTGAAATATTTTGATAACAGATATTCTTTCCCACTTGATTAAATAGATCAATAATTTACCATGTGGACCAAATTTTAAAACCTGTAATTTGGATTTTTTTTAAATCTTGGGGGCACATTAAAATTTTAGTCATAGCCAGGGGGTACATTCTAAAGAAAGTTTAATAACAACTACTCTACCTTATTTATCCATCCCTACCCCACTAGCACAATTAATATAAATGATCGGTGACCTGGTGGTCTAGGGGTAAGGTGTCGGACTTCTGTGATGGGGTCCGGGGTTCAATCCTCGGTCCCGGCACAGATATATCTGATTACCAAACCCTTCTTTCACCTTTGACAATACATATTGTGAATGTGGAGAATGCTAGACCTCCACCGTGGTTCGTATTCCACGTTAAACTGTAGGTCCTTCATTTCATCTCACAATCACCCTACCATTACACATTAGCGTAAAGTGCGTATAACCCGGACGGGTAGTAAGACGCGGCGCTAATAATAATAATAATAATAATATAAATGATCCCTCACCTCGGGGGTCATGCGGTATAAAGTGTCACTCTAACAGTAGAATGGACTGCCAATAAAGGGGAGGTAGGAGCTTGAATCCCAGTCGGGTGATTGAGGGGTGTTTTTATTAAATAATTTTCCAATCTCCCTCCACGCAAACGCTTATACACCTGCTCTAAATTAAACCTTACTTATTCCTAACATGTTAGCCTAATTAGAAAAATACATATAGTCCGAATGGGTAGTAAGACGAGGTGCTGAAAGAAAACACACATACACACATACACACATATACATGCGTATAGCCTGGATGGATATTAAGAAACAATGAAACAAAATTATCAGTCTATCAAAAGTGTGGATGCTAAATACAGTTAATTTTTGGATTAAGTATTGTCTCTATATTACAATTGAACTAGTTCTTTTGATAACTATCAGATAGAATTTTTCCGGGATATGTGAATATTCATTTAAATTTGTTGATTTCTTAGTTGTACATTAAGATTTATAAGAAAAGGAAATTTTGGACAGTTGACAAAAGTTAGTAAAACAATTTTTATATAATTATCACCTTTGATAAATAGTACACATTCTTATAAAATAATACTAATAGTATATCAGAGTAATATCACTGCTGACCAAAATACTATGCTAGTATGTTTTAAAAACTCTTCCTCATAAGCTCATCAGCTACTATATATACATTAAAAAGTAAAGTAGGCCATTGGCAGCTCTAGTCGTACATATAGTAATCCATAATTTGAAATGGAAGTCTCCCTCCAGACTGACTGAAATATAGATATATATTTCTCAAACTTTCCACCATAACGGAATCTTTAAATAATATTACCAATCTCGTGACCAAATAATAGAGAAAAAAACAACTATTTTGATTCTATATTTTTTACTTCATGTATTGCAACCCATCCAAACTATACGTATTTAACAACATTAATTATGCAGAATTTATAAGAAATGTATTCGTATTTGCATGAAGTAGGAAGGTGGTATATGAACTAAAAATCTTAGCACATCTGGTGGGATTTGATCCTCGACTTCTTAGTTACTGTGGATTCACACGTTCGATGTAAAACGTGATCAGTGCTTAGATTTGTTCACGTGACAGCTCTAAACCAATCGCAAGAAGTACGCTTGGCCAGCGTAGCCCGCACTGCTTGAGTAGAGATAATTCAACTTTTCCAGCAATTCTACAGAAAACCCGCTAAGAAAACCCAATCAGCGCATGCGCAAACTTTAAAACATGCATTATTTATAAACACAGCACATTCTCAAGCTGCCGTATCTCAAAAGTGATGATGAAAAACGACAATTTATTGGAAGCCATGAGTTTTATCGATGACATCATCAAAACCAAGCAGTAAGTAAAATATATAATTTGATTGTAAATACAATAACTTGTACTGATAGTAATATTTTCAATTTTATATTTGACGTTCCAATGCATCATGGGTAAACAAGAGATTCCCAGCTTTCCACGAGCGTGTAAAAATCTGTACTACTAATCGGCGCTGTATTACTGTACTGCTTTCAAATTTCAGCGTACGTGTGAATTTACCTTTATTGGCAAACAAGATTAGATGAACTTGATATTTTTTAGTCCATGTGCCCATTGGTACAGGTTATTTTTTATATAAATCTGATGTGTTTTCCCTCCATTGGATAGACTCATAGCTTAAATATTAAGGTATTCAAAAGGATTAATATAATTATGGGATTGAGCTTAGGAAGTATTTATAAGGAAACGCACACTCATCAGCGTAGAAAGCGGATGGGAAAACCAAAGTGATAAATAACATGTGGAAATCCACCAGCAGTACATTTAGCAGAGACTCTATCCTAGACCTCCACGTCAATGGCAATCCAGTAGATTGCGAGTTTGAAACCAAACCGTTTGATTACAGTGTGGCTATGTGCGTAATATTTGATTTTTAATGCAATACAGTTTATAGGATTTAGTTGGAAAACTAAATTGAAACAAGTCAGAACATCAGAAGTTACTCAAACAAATAATTAGTATTGCTCCAACTAACTTAATTTAACAGATTTGTTTGAGAACTTTTCAACAGTTTTGTACGGATACACTAGAAGTCCACAAAACCAAATATTTAACTTCCGTTCCCTGAAGCCAACAATGTGTCCCGTTCAAAGAAATATTCGTCATATAGCTCTATTCACACAGTCATGGTCATACCATTATGTCCATCTTTTTAGTTTACTTGGAAAAGTCGTTTTCTTAGAAAAATCTTTGTAACTTTTATATTTGTATTTATTTCCTTTCAAGGGTAAATTCTCAAAAGGTATAACGCAGCCTTTTTTTTTTGTTTGCTAATTATTTGATGCAAGCGTCTAGAAAGTTTAGTTATAAAACTATTGCGCAACACTAATAAATAACTTCTAGGAACCTTTGATATATTTATAATAGAATGGTGTTTCTTACAATGTGGTCATTAATCACATTTGTTAGTATTGATCCAAACTTTTTTCACTAACATCGTGGGCTTATTGGGAATGATATAGCTCAACACAAAGATAACTATGAGATATTTTAAAAATTATTATTACATTTTACATTATGGCTTTACACCCCGCCGTATATTACTACCCATCTGACAGTATTGACAGTGAAGCTATAATTTACAACACTTCATTAAGGTTATTTCTTAGTTGTTTAGGGTCTGTTTTGATGGCGAAGAAAGAAAATGATGATCATTTTCTTTCTAAAGATGATGTATATGTGTAATTTTCGTTCTCTTACATTTATATGTCGCATGTTTATATTAAAATACTCATCATTGACTAATAGACAATATGCTATAATATATTATTCTTAAAATTAGCATCTGACACGAATCTTTAATTTAAAAAAATGCTATATATATTATAGTAGTAAGAAAATTCGTCAGAAAGAAAATAGTGGCAACCCTGAATAATATATATATATATAATTCAGAAGTTCCCCTATTTTCTTACTATATAATTTCCTGTATGTAGCAGATTTTCCAAAAGGAATCACCAATTTTTTTGGTAACTTGATTTAATAAAATAGTAATGTATTTTAATTTTTCGTCAAACTAAGTGTAAAGTAATGTAACTTGTGTTTAAACCACGATGGTTTAAGATTGACGGAGAAATACACCTTCTGTCACTTTCCAACCCTTGGTTAAGGGGTAATAAGATATGTATGAGTCATCGAGCTTAATTATTCAGTTCACTTTATCATTCACTCAAAGATATATTATTTTAAACATTTAGCTAAATGTTATAAATCAACGAATATTCCAGTAATTTTACTAGATTTCTCAAAACTCTCTGCGTTTTCCCGGTTTTTTCCGGACACAAAAAATTCCTGGTTTTACAGATACGTGGAAGCCCTGTATGTATAAAAATACATACAGATGAGCTTATATTTATTATATTTAATTCAGTACAATAAATGGATTTGAGTGACTATGAAGAATACTAAGCAAGTGCATAACTTGAATTTGATACCTCTGTATATATCACAAATAACATCTAAACTCTTTGGCGAGAAATTTTCAGATCACGTAACACAAGAACCTTTGAAATCATACACACAACTAGAAATTGGTCCAAGTCACCCGACGAGGGAGAATCCAATAATCCAATCACATCAAGAATTCAGATCCTTAGGAATCAACAATCTTCCATACATACTATAGATAAAGGTGTATAATACTACGCGTTAGATTGAGTATTGTTTTAGAAACAATTTAATTTTTTATTATTATTATTTAGCACCACGTCTTACTACCTGTTCCAGTTATACGCTTTAAGTACTAATTACGCTAATGGATTGGGAATTGGGAAAGTTGAATTAGAAGAAGTGAACCCACATTTGCGTGGAGGGAGAGTGGAAAACCATTTAGGGAAAACCACCCCCAGTTCACCTGACCGAGATTCGAACCTCGATCTCCCCATCCTCGGCGGTCGAGCTCAACATGACCAGCACGTTAGCCAACTACGCCACCGAGGCGGGTAACATTTTAATGATATATTAAATTGATAATTTGTGACTAAGAATGCCTTTAAATAATGTAGGTGTACCAAATAATTGTAGTATCCATTCGACCACTCACAAGCCCGTCCGTTTATCAATGCATCCATCCATCCATCCATCTAGACATCAATCTATTTATATATACATTTATCCATATCTTTCTATCTACATATCCATCCATCCCAGTCCATCCAATTAATGCATCTATATTTTTCTCTACCTATCCATTTAGCTAGTAAAAATAGCTAGATGCGTTCTATCTATAATAGCACCATGATAATCCAGGATTGGAAACGTAAGTAGCGTTATTAGTATTGTCAAGAAAGGAGTTATCGATTTACTAAATTATATAAACGTTTTTTTAAAATACCATATAATATTTTCAACGATTGACTGACGTGTTTGTTTGTATAAGGCAGAAGGGGAATGACATTTAAAAAAAAAAAAGGTTGGATGTTTTCATTCTCTTCCTCGCAAACAGCATCTGCTTGGGACATCCTTACGCAATACATTGTTATGATGAGACTCCAAAACAATCGTAACGTGGGAAATGTGGGAACAAACAAGAGAATAGACCAGACGTGATTTTTTTTTTTTTCTTCTTCCTTAAAGTGGATATTTCAATTTTGTGACCACAGGAGAAAACCTTTTACAAAGAAAGCACAGCACGTCTGAACTAGAATACTTAATGAATAGTCAATCTTGGGAAAGTTTGCGTTCTTTGACCACAAGGGACTACCATTTGATTATAAAATCAAGACACAACCTTTTTTTTTATATGTGTTTAGTTTTCAAAGTCACACAAAGTGATTGTTTGTATATATATATACATATAGCTTAAAATGGACTACACATTTTTTAAAGCTAGTATAAATTAAAGTACAAATGTCATTATTGGTGATATGGGGGAAGATCAATTCAAATTTAATATATTTTTATAACTCCCTTAGCAGATGAAATATATTATTATAGCGGCATAATTATTTGGTACTTTTTATGGTATTTAATTATTATAACATACTCTCATAGCCAACGTTAAATTTTAAAATCACTACAGTCCCCAAAAAAAAAAAAAGATACAGTGCACCGCAAAGACTTTATCTCGCTTTTATCTTAAAATATACATTTACTAAAAACTCATAATATTTGAGAAAGGAAATAGTAGGTTTATACATTGTTGTAGAAACACTACACTAACGATCATAAATAAAATAATATATACTGTTACTTGCTCTATGGCATTATGAACCAGGAATAATGTTACAGAAAAATTAAGCAAAGAGATTTTTGTTCACCAAAGATCATAAGGATCAAGTTAATTCTCAAAGATTTGAATTAAAATAATTATATATTTGATTATAGTTCAGAAATTATTGGTTTTATGAATATATATTTCAAATAAAAGATTTGTATCTTTAATAGTATTACATCTTTACAATGATAAGGTATTTCATATCTCAAATTTTTGTGGAAAAATGATGAAAATGGGAAAATTACTCCTATATAAATTACTCCCAAATTCATTTTAACAATAAAATGAGAATTGCCATCTTGTTTATAGTAATAAATAGTGTTTGGATACAACATTTAATCAAAATCGATAGAGAAAATTTTGAGAAAATAGATTTTTTTTCTCTCTTTTTTCCCCGCAGTAAACTACCCTTAGATATAGGATTGGACACAAAATTTAAAAAAACCTCGGAACAACCTTATGAACACCCCAGATATCAAGTTTTAGCCCGATTTGTAAAATAGTTTCAGCTCTAGTCTAAGATACAGACAGTCACCATCGTGAAAATTACTTTATTTTTTGCTTCAGGTGGTTATGAAACGGCGACATTTATCAATACACGGTCCCGGCATAAATTTATATGATTACCAAACCCTTCCTTCACCTCTGACCAGACATATCGTGAATGTGGGGAATGCCAGGCCTCCACCGTGGTTCGGATTCCACGTTAAACTGTAGGTCCTCCATTTAATCTCACAATCACCCTACCATTACACATTAGCGTAAGTTCGTATAACCCAAACGGGTAGTAAGACGTGGTGCTAATAATAATAATGTTAGTTGTAAAGAGATAATACTTAGGTTAAGTTTACACGCAATAATTTACCAATGCCATAGAGTTATTAAATATAAGTAAATCTCTAAAAGTGTATGTTGTTTTTTCCCTAAACCCTTTTGGAGAAATGTTTGTATAACAATTATCTATATCCACTTTAGACTCGATAGTTAATATTTACATTTTTTTATCGGTCCAAACATACAAATGAGGACATTGATTCTTTAAAAACAAAATTATAAAATTCAAAACCAGGACTAAAAATGAAAAAGTTTTACATAAGTATAGTGCAATTTATGCTTGGGTTTGCTAGTGTATTTGATTTCGTTTCACGTATATTACGAGTTTTGAGTAAATATTTCCATTTTCAAACAATAGAGCGAGAAAGTACGTGCGGAGCTCCGTGCCATTTATTATTTTAATTTTCACGTTTCAAGGTTTATTAGAAGTTACACCTTAATATGAAATTATATATATTTCTGTTAATCTCACGGCTTGAATTGAAACCAGAAAATTATAGGTCATGTACCGTCCTTTAATCTGTTTATGTTGGACTCATATCGGACGGAGTCTTTGTGGTTTTTTGCCAACACGTTCATCTCTAGAGCAGGTTGAGTTCATCTAACACAAGCAGACATAATGGGGCTTTGTTTTGTTTCTCTCTTTTGTTCTTCCTGGGAAAAAAAGGCTCCATGAAGGAAATTTCCCGTTTCATAACATTAACACACATATTTCCTCTTAATCGTCAAATTAAATAATTTAGAACGGAATTTACCGACACAAACAAAAGCCATTACACAGTCCAATTTTTCATTGGAAGGGTATTTTTTGACAGCTATAAGAGTGACTATATCTATTATACGTCATATAATGTAATATTCAGCTATCGCTTTGTATATTAATACCTATAAAATAGCACTAATAAAATATTGAAATATATTTCCAATTTCAATTGTTCTCTATGCGCGTGAAATGTGGTCTCATATCTTATGTGAGGAAAAAAAATTTCGGTTATTTGAAAACAAGGTGTTTAGGAAAATATTGGGTCCTAAAAGAGATGAGAATACTTGGAAGTGAATGAGGTTGTATAATGATGAGCTACATACCCCGTATTCATCACAACACATTGTTAAGATAATCAATTCTCGTATATTACAGTGGACAAGACATGCAGCGTGAGTGGAAGAATCTAGAACCTTGTTCAAGATATTAACTGGCAAACCCAATGGTAAGAGACTATTGAGAAAACCTAGAGTCAGATGGGAGGTTGACATTAGAATGGACCTGAAAGAGATAGAGTGTAATGAGTTGGACTGGATAGAACTAGATTAATATAAGAATAGGATGTAATGAAGTGGAATGGATAGAACTAGCTTAAGATATGGTTAGGTGGAGTCCTTTTGTAACTGCAGTAATTAACTTTATAGTTCCTAATGGCAGAGAGCTGGTAAGTATTATCAATTTTGGCCGCAAAAGAAAATGTTTTAATTTTCTAAAAGGTCCATCTTATTAAATGGGACTGTATTAGAGACGATCATAATTCTGTTTACTTGAGAATATTCCAAAGTTATTTAGTCTAATTAAATGATCAGTTTGTTTATCTAGTTAAATAGTTCCGTCCTTTACGTACAGCATATTCTAGTTCTTTAATTTGTTAGCTTCAGCTTGTAGCTAAGTCGTCTGTGAACAAAATATTATAGTTCAGTCATCCACCAGTTCTTATTCTACACCCATGTCAGTGATTTGTAATATTAAATATATTTGGAGAAATAAAAAATCTCCATGGCATCAGTCTGAAATCGAGCTATACTGACAGAGTGGCTCCATTCTGTCGACAAAGATATTGCCAACTGCTGCTGATAGAGTGTGTCATCTTGTCAGCAAAATAAGCCCTCCGGTAGCTAATATTAGTTTTCTAGACCAAAACCGCTAATTTTTTACTCAAGAAACTCCTCATTTTTCGTCACTAGGCTGATTTTAATCCCATTCCAGACCCAATGGTCTAACATAAAATCTGGGTATCGAACCCGTGATCTCTAAATCTATAGTGATAAACAGTGACCACTAGATCACTAAGGTCACTAAATATTTGTTAAAGGTTGCTTATTGCTTGAAGCTTTTCTAAACAAGGCGAATGTAGAACAAAGAACTCCCATTCAACCCACACAAGTCTGGCCATAATAACTCCTGGGAGAAGCTTGACTTTAATTTTATCACTTTACTTGTGTGACCGAGATAGGCCGAAGAATCTAGATGGTTTTACTCTCGCGTCACCTTGGAGTTCACTTTGAATAAGATCACTTCGAGAACATGAACTAGTTCATCTAACTCGGTTGTAAGAATCGTTCAATTTAAACTACTAGTTTGTGGACTAATTTCTACTTTGCGTATATGAAACTAGCATTCCCGCACGGCGTTGCCCGTGAACCCCTGTGGTATAAGAATGATATAAATCCCCCCCTCCCTCCCCCTCTTCAATCAAAAATTGTTTGGAATTACGGTCGATTTCATACACTTTTTTTCTGAGGAGGATGCCGCATATTTTTATCACAGTTATCTCTGAAATGTAATTCTAAACCAGATTAACAATATTTCTTCAAAAATTTGTTAAAAATAGCCTAATTAAAAAACTAGTTAAAAATTTAAAAATCTGGCTTCGAGGTGCATTAGGAACTCCTTCCGTCTATCTATGTTAAAAATTTCAGATCTCTGCGTGGCGTATAGTTGGCTAGGCATCACACACACACACACACACACACACACACACACACACACACACACACACACACACACAAACAAACAAACAATTCCTTTTATTACCATAGATAGACTAGAAATCCCCCCCGGGTTTGCCCGTGACCCCTTAAAAAATTTGTTAAATATAGTATAATGAAAAAGCAAGCTAAAATTTAAAAATTCGGCTTCAAGGTGCATTAAGATCCCCTTCCGTCTACCTATATTAAAAATTTCAGCTCTTTGCGTGCCATAGATTTGGCTGGACATCGCACACACACACAAACACTTTCTTTTATTATCATAGATGACGTGATGTATGTGAATTATGTTCGACATCAAAAGCACTTAAAAAAAGAGAAGCCGAGTTAATTTCTATTTTTTTAATACCTGTTCGAGTTAAAAGCTTCTATTTTAATGATGCCAATGGTTTTAGCGATTAAGAAGGTTATATTTAGAGGAAGTTTACCCGCATTTGCGTAGAAGGCAAGGGGAAAAACATTTTGGAAAACCTACCCTTAATACACCCGACCGAGATTCAAACTTCGATCTTCTCGTCATCGGGAGTCTAGTCTACTGCGAGAGTAGTGCCTTAGACCATGTGGCCACCGAAGTGTGTTAGATCTGTATTGTTACAAATTGTGTAATACAAGATCACTTAAGTAGACACAGGTTTGGTTTATTTTTCTTACACATAATATTATCATTAAAAAAAATAAGAATCACAGAATTTGAAAAGGACTTTTTCCTCTCCATTAAAGAAAAAAAAACCAAGTGTCAGTATAATCTTGACAAATAATCAAGAACTGATAAGATTATTATGTGTAGAATATTAAACTAAACCTATCTACTCAATCAATATTTATTATGTTTGACCAAGAAGGCTTTCTGTTTTACAGAACTGAACCTTTACTCTTTAATCTGAAGTGAAGTATAAATATTTTAAGTAAACGATAGGGTCATTATAGTGACGCTTTGACTCGAAAGGCCAAGGTTAAATCTTGACCAGATATAGTGAAGGTATGTAGATTTACCGTATTGTTGTTTTAAATTCAATATCCAGTAAAAATTGACTGATAATTTATTCCATTGATTTCAATGAATAATCCAATTTCAGGAACTTGATTATGGTTTCCTAAAGCGTCAAACTTTTTTTTTAATGTGGGTTGTTTAAATGACTGAAAGAGAAGACCAGCATTGGAAATATGAGTAAATTTAAACAAACATCTAAGACTGATTTGGTGTTCTAAGTTTCATATACACAAATTTATCTGTTAAGCGTGAGTATTTAATGTATTATTTATGAACTGTTTATTATGTTGGCGCATGACATACAAAACTAACTTATCTTTAGAACATGAATAGCATAAAGACCTATTATCATTATTTCATCACTGTGAAAAGGGAAGAATTAATATTCAAACGCGATACAGTTTTTGGTCATGCTGGAAATTGAACCAAGGACCTCAATAATTAGATGCGTAAACAACTGAGATAAAGAATCAGACCGTGATCTAACGCGCTACTTTCGTGTTAGACGAGACTGCCAAAGACGGGAAGATTGGGGTTCGATTCAGGTCGGCTGCACTGAGGGTGGTTTTTCCGAAATTGTTTACTCTCTCCCTCCAGGTTTATAAGGGTGCATTTCCTCTCAATTAAACCTTCATAATCCATAACCCATTAGTGTAAATAGTACATTGACGTACAACCCGAACAGGTAGGAAGACGCAGTACAAAAAAAAATCATACTAGACATAAGTGTCATGAGCCAAATTTCTTCAAGTTTTCTTTTTCATCGACGAGAACCATATATTCTTGTCCCATGCCCTGCAATATATATATATATATTCGGGTCTGTTTTTTCTCACATCAGTTGAAAAGTTAAGATCCGCAGGGAGTTGATGTCTGCCGCATGGTTCACGTCTAGCGTGTTCCACATTTCTCCACCAGGGTCCTCAGCTGACCTTCTCCAATGACTTGCCGACCTTCTGAATGGGCCAGGAACCCTGGGACGAGTCATTTGATTTCCCTCCATGTGTTCAAAAGAAAAGTTACGACAAGGCCCCCTCCTATGTTGCGATAACGCGTCGTAGCACAACCGGGAAGGTTTGGCAAAAGTGCAAGAACTAATAAATCACAACGTGACGTCTCCACTTACAAACAGTTCAATTATTACGATGTTCGAGTGCGCTCGGTTTAGAAACTCACATTTGACATTTTAGTCACACTCTTTAATCAACAGCTAACAGTGACTTAAACCCTTTTCCAAAGAAAACGCAGTGGGTATAGGAGGCTCCAGAGAAAACTACCACCATTTTCTTGGCCAAGACATGGGAAAGAAACCACACTTTGAGGAAATCATCCTTTCCTAACACTTTTGGGATCAAAACCCTCTCCACAGATCATTATCAATTGTTACCCACCTCATTGGAGTAGTTGGCTAACGCGCTAGTCGTGTTGAGCTCGACTGCTGAGGACGGGGAGATCGAGGTTCGAATCTCGGTCGGGTGAACTGGGGGTGGTTTTTCCTAAATGATTTTCCACTCTCCCTCCACACAAATACGGGTTCACTTCCTCTAATTTAACCTTCCCAATTCCTAATCCATTAGCGTAATTAGTAATTAAAACGTATAACCCGATTGGGTAGTAAGACGTGGTGCTAAATAATAAATAATAATAATTATCAATAGTTTGAATTAACTGAACCAGTGGGATCGTAAACAAAGGTGTATTCGTGTGAATATGCTGATAGCCTGGACGGGTAGTAAGACTCGCAGAAAGAAAATAAATTGTGAAAATCACTTGTCTAGGTCCACCGAAGAATCAATCAAGTAATATGTATATTCAAACCCTTCCTTCACCTCTGACAAGCCATCTTGTGGATGTGGAGAAGCCAGGCCTCCACCGTGGTTCGGATCCCACGTTAAACTGTAGGTCCCTCATTTAATCTCACAATCACCCTACCATTACACATTAGCGTAAGTGCGTATAACCCAAACGGGTAGTAAGACGCGGTACTAATAATAATAATAAATAATATGTATATTACGTTCTTGATTGGATGGTTAGTATAAAACACTTAGAGCCTGATTATGATAAGGTTCATCAGGAGGCGATGCGATAGTGCTCGATTACTAAATAAGAAATTAATTATAAATGTCTATATAATTGTTACAACTTGTTACATTGCAATATAGTAAGTTCCACATCAAGCAGTTACTGATAAGTAGTATTTTTTAAACCTGTATTTATAGAATCTATGTATCATACATAAACTTTTATAGACTATACAAACACAGCAAGCACAATAATTCTACAACACCGTTTTTTCTGCTTTTACGTGTGAGTTAATGAGCTCTCTTCAAAATTTCCAAGGTATTTGTCAGATGTTTATTCACGAAATTTGTTCATACTACGTTTAAAACCGCTTTTTATATCTACCAAACTAATCTTACTTAATTTTACATAATTGTCTTTAATTACTATATATTTCATTAAATAATTATGTTCCTTAGGTTAAGAAGTCTTTAATGATGGTGTAAGGCAAATTTCAGATAGCATTTCATAAATATATTTTTATTCGGTATAATTAATTTGGTTCACAGCTCACACACTAATAAAAATATTTATCTAAGGTATTTAACGCTTCGGTGACCCCCTGATTTAGCGCGCTACTCTCGCAGTGGATTAGACTGCCGATGACGGGAATATTGGTGTTAAACTCTTGGTCGGATGAAATGAGGGTGTTTCTCCTAAATGGATGTCCACCCTTTCTCTATGAAAATGTCGGTACACTTCTTATGAATATAACCTTCCTAACCACTTAAACCATTAGCGTAATTAGTAAATAGGCGGTGACCTGGCGGTCTAAGGATAAGGTGTCGGACTTCTGTGCTGGGGTCTGGGGTTCAATCTTCGGTCCTGGCACAAATTTATCTGATTACCAAACCCTTCCTTCACCTCTGACAAGACATGTATTAATCACAACTTGTGAATGTGGGGAATGCCAGGCCTCCACCATGGTTCGGATCCCACGTTAAGCTGTAGGTCCTCCATTTCATCTCACAATCACCCTACCATTACACATTAGCGTAAAGGCGTATAACCCAAACGGGTAGTAAGACGTGGTGCTAATAATAATAATAATAATAATAATACATAGGTGTATAACCATAATGGGTACTAATATTCGGTGTTAAATAAACACACATAAAATTAGTATAGTAAATATAAACTTGTAGTTAGATGCGGTGAAAAAGCCATTAAAAAAACAGCCCATTGAAATAGATGGAAGAAAACAATTCTATACAATTAAGTATACAACATGTTCATTTGAAAATTTTCACCAAAATATTTTGAAAATAAAGCAATGCAGAAATTTTAATAAAAAGTTGTTTGATTCTGAGGTGGTAAGGCTGATATGACCTTAGGTGCTCATTTTTCGTGATAGTGATTTGTGGTGGTTTAAATCTTTTTACTTTAAAAAGCTTAAAACCACCAATGTGAAAATGGCACAATGTGATCTACAGGAATAGGTATTTAATAAAAATATATAGTCTCATTTAAAGAAATCTAAGTGACCTTACTTAACGTCAACTTATCAACGCCACCCAAGGTCATACCAGCCTTAACACCTAAGGCTGCGGTCACTTTGGATGCAAGCTTGCGCAAGTAAACTGTATGCGCGAGCGTGCGCAAGCTTGCACGAAGAAACAAATTTCGAGTGAATCCATCTAAACCCATGGTGGCGCGCCCGAGCTGGTCACACTGAGTGCGAACTGGATGCGCAAGCTTGTACAAGCTTGCCGCTGATCAAATAAATTTGTTTCTTCGTGCACGCTTGCTGTATCGACGTGAGAGTTATTTTATTTCCCTTATTTTCAAGAGGTGATAGTTTTGTTCTTGGGCGTTTGTGTTTGTGTTTACGAAGGAAATATATATGCTAATAGCATGCGTTGAAGCAAGAAGGACCATCTGGGATGCCTCTTCTAAGAACCATAGCAACAGAGACATTATAAATAAACTGTGGGCGGAGATAGGAACCATATTGGATATTCCAAGTAAATAATGATATATTTGAAAAACGGTGAAAAAACTTTATTTCAACTTAATTATTGTTGTTTTAACTATCACAAAAATCACAAAATAATATAATTACCTACTGAATAGTTATGCTTCATTATTAGTAGTTAGCCTATGAAAGTTTGAACAATGTTTGGGTTATTTGGTATTGAAGTAATGTTTAAAAGCATCTCTGATTTTAATTGCCTTTTCAGTAGCTCTATTGTATCTA
>CABEEJ010000188.1:307001-377470 GCA_901482245.1 Timema douglasi
CATGTCTCGTAAACTATAACTTGAATAGTATTGTGAGCCAATTTGAAGGAATATGCCATGGATCGAAAGGCAAGCCCCGTTGATAGAAATCTGAAAAACACAAGTTTTATGTAAACAATGGTTTTTGGGTGAAATTATTTAGTTTGTTCTATTTTAAACCAAGGCCACATGGTATTGCAGCTTGATAATGTTTAATTTAAAGTAAACAATTTCTAACAAACGATTTACCGCCCTTTGATAATTCTGCACCGAAACCAATTAAAGGAACATAAATTGCTAGGTCCTATTTAAAGTAAACCATTTCCAACAAACGATTTACCGACCTTTGATAATTCTACACCGAAACCAATTAAAGGAACATAAATTGCTAGGTCCTACCACAGGTCCATTTTAACACACCTATATATTTAAAAATAATTACAACCCAAGATTTTTCCCCCCAAACACTTAGTTAATACATGATATAAATTATACAGTTTTTTTCTCCAAAAAATAGATAATGAAATTAAGAAGTATTGGAAACTGAAAACACTGACCTTTACTTAAGAAACGAATGCTTTATAAAATTTGAATTGTGTGCAGGTGAGGTTGCCAAGAGTAAATGGAGAGCGCTGCGAGAAAACTACAGAAAGGAACTCGCTAAAAAGAGGACAAGTACTGGCCAAGCTGCTGGAGACAAATGGAAATCAAAATGGACACATTTTGAAGATGTGTCGTTCCTGCAAGACCAGTTCACTCCTCGTGTTATGACTGGGAGCATGGGTACTCCTCGACAGGAAGACGAAAAACTTCAAAATAATCGGGAAATACAAGACGAAATTTTTTCTCGGGATCAACAGGAAGAAGAGCCACCATTAGATGTAGGAATGGAGAGCTTAGGTGTTGACGGGTCTTCTAACGTACCTAGCACCTCAGAAAAACGTCCAGCATCACTTACAGAGACAGATCGACAATCGGCATCACCACAACGTCAAAAGCAGTTTAAAAGATCGCTACTGCAACAAATGGTACAGCTAGAGGAAAGAAAGGTTTCACAGTATGAAAAAAGAAGGGAAACCACAAGAGAAGTACAAGATGCAGACTACCATTTTCTTATGAGCCTCCTACCCTCTATGAGAGCTGTCCCACAACACAGGAAGATGATGGTTAGATGCAAGGTCGAAGACGTGTTCGTTGAGGAAGAGAATTTATTACAGATGTGTAATAACCCACTAAGTGGGCAACAGTCGGAGGCATCATCAAGAAGTTCTGAAAGCTACGAAGAACTTTTACCTTGTAAAACAAATGTTGGTCAATCACCTGGTCAGTATTTAACATTTTATGAGGATAATTAAATACTACTTACAATATTAATCAATGTTACTGTAGGCCTAAATATTTTTTAAATTAATTCTACTTACTTTATGTGATTTTTTTTAACTTTCAAAATAATAATGTTTCCCTTCTTAAATAAAAATAAAAATAGGCAAGACAATAATGTAGTAGTATAAATATAATTGATTTTATTAATAAAACTGCTTGTAACAATTAATTATATAACTATGGACACTCACCTCAAAGTAACCATAAGTCTTTCTTCTGGAGATACACAAATTCTGAAGTTTGAGTGCTTTGAGATAATTGGTGATATTTTTTCTAGGATATAATAAAATGTGTCTGGCATCATTCTTAAGTACCCAAAGAATTTATCTGGCTGCTTAAGGAGATCCAGGAAAATACGGCTATATTCTCCATCTTTCTCCCTATTCTTAAAATAATCGTTAACCCATTCTTCCCTAAATGGTTCTTTATCCATCATTAAAAATGTCAACACACCATTTTCCATCACAAACACTTCTTCATCCGATGACTCCATCTTGAAAGATTGCTGGAAGTGATTACTTGCACCTAGTTGCAGCCAATGTGACCACTTCGTACACGCGCAAGCGTGCATCCAAAGTGACCGCAGCCTTAAAAGTTTTAAATATTATTTTATATTTAGCACCGCGTCTTACTACCCGTTCGGGTTATACGCTTTAAGTACTAATTACTCTAATGATTAGGAATTGGGAAGGTTGAATTAGAGGAAGTGAACCCACATTTGCGTGGAGGGAGAGTGGAAAACCATTTAGGAAAAACCACCCCCAGTTCACCCGACCGAGATTCGAACCTCGATCTCCCCGCCCTCAGCAGTCGAGCTTCAACACGACAAGCGCGTTATCCAACTACGCCACCGAGGCGGGTAAGTTTTAAATCATTGTGTGTTTTGAAAAAAATAATAAAATTGCTGAAGAACAAAACAGCTTTTGTTTAGACTATTTTTATTTCTGCAGTGCGTTGTTTTCGAGTTATTTTGGTGGGTAGTTTTCAAATGAACACCCGGTATATGAAAGGTGGAGCTTAGGGGGATGAATTGGGTAAAATGCATACGTATGCTTCCATACAATCCCCCTCTCGGAGATATTGCAGGCCGCAAGGATTGGGAGGAGTATTGGGATTGAATTACTCTGCGTGTTGTTAAGTGTTGCCTTATATTCGAACTCCCACAAGACTTGCTCTACAATCTGATAGCAATTCCTGGAAACCCCCGCGAGGCATGGTTCTGATACACGAATATTATTCAGAATTGAAGATCTGCTGCTTGGATAACCTTTTCTGTCGATCGATGAGACTAATTTTGTTCCAATGAAGGTCTAAAAAAAAGTGCAGTGAAAAAAATACACAAGGGCTCACTGGAACTTTTCATATGAGTAGCAGTAAAAATAAAAGAGTGGGTTTAAAGTACCTAATAAAAAAATTGATCGGTGACACCATTTGTTTTTATCACCCGAATCTGTGGGCCACAGATTAAATGTCAGGATTATCTAGTCTGATTCGACAGTGATGTGTATTTTTTCCAAGCTTGGTAGGTTTTTCTTAAAGGGTTGCTCACTCTCCGCAAATCTGGTTATATTTTCTCTAATATATGACCAATTGTCTTCAAAAATACTACATTAGCGTATTTAAAATGTAATAATTGGTGGTTCAAAACATTACATTATTAGTCTTCTTTTACAGCTCTTGATGGTATCTATCTGAATAAACTGTTGAAGATTACATGATTTGACAAAAAAACATTATAAACATATATTTGGTAAATTTGTAACTGTCAGATAGCACCGTTGCTGCCTAATAGTTTGTCATAGAATACTGCTATTCCCGGTAACCCTATTAAATTAATTAACTATAGTGATCAATATTAATATATACGTTTTAATAAAATTATATTAAAGGTCATCTGGGTCGTGTTACAAATAGAAGAGGGGAATGAGTGACCTAAATTCCTAAAGGTCAAGGTCATAAGACCTTTTATATTGTATATTGTAAGTAGATCATGAAATTGGATCACTCAAGAGTATAGCTTTCTTAATTGCCTTTATTAAATTGTTTCGTTTACGATACATAGCCTCTTAAATATATATAAACTGACCACATGTCTTGAGATCAACAGTTAAATTCCATAATATGCCTAAAATAATTGAGTATAAATGTTTTTATAACATGTTTATAGTTACTTATTACTGGTATCATATTCAAATATGTAATTGTGTGATTCTAGTAAATTAATTTAAAAGTATTATTATTAGCACCGCGTCTTACTTTCGGGTTATACGTTCTTACGCTAATGTGTGATAGTAGGGTGATAGTGAGATGAAATGGAGGACCTACAGTTTAACGTGGAATCCGAACCACGGTAGAGGCCTGGCATTCCCCACATTCAACAAGTTGTGATTAATACACGTCTTGTCAGAGGCGAAAGAAAGGTTTGGTAATCAGATAAATCTGTGCCGGGACCGAGGATTGAACCCCGGATCCCAGCACCTAATTTAAAAGTAATATAGGCTCCATTACAACAGTAGGTGTATTACAATGTATGACTCCACTATAACCCTGTCTGATAAGCTACACTATGGTGGTTTAAAACAAGGTAAGTTTGCTTCCTTTCAGAGGTAAAATACTTCACGTGTGTTTGTTAAGTTTTTCACATAGGCTACAGGTCCAAAATTTATTAAATATAAACACTATAACTTATTTATTTCCCACGGAAAATAATTTTTATAAAAGGTTTTTTTTTTAAGGTTTTGAGATACAGTTAACTCCCATTTATCCGTGGTAATGGAGGGGACGAGTGCATTGGGTAGGAAAAAAAAATCGAATAGTCCGCATATTTAGTAAAATAAGATATTGTAGCACATTCAATTCAAACTAGCGCTCACCTATCGTAACTACGTCTATGAACACATCATTCATTAGTCTTCCGCTTCAATGCAGCTGCTTCTATTTCCCTTATCGCACTTTATATTTCTCATATTTAGGCAGATTATGAGTCAATTCCAGTCCATTCCCACTTTCATAAACGTTTTACCCCTCTGGCCATTATCTCTTCCCTAGGGATTTACTGAGTACAATAATCGGCAGCCCTGTGTTCTCCATCAACGCGGCGTTTTTTTTCTTTCAAAAACGTATCTCCTGCCGTCAGCGATGCCACGGTTAAGCCGCAAAGTGGATAATCCACCTGCGGTTAATCGGGGTTTACTGTATAGGCCTATCTATAGAAGAGAAAGGTTATCCACTTAATCATATAGCATAGCACTCCCAATTTATGTTATAAATGCCACTTTATCAATAAAAGACGGGAGGTGACACGCCTACTGACTACGCATTACCTTAACCCCTATTTTTTATTTTTTATTAGCACCAAGTCTTACTACCTGTATTCAGGTTGTACGCATATGTACTGATTATGCTAACAAGTTAGGGATGAGTAAAGTTGAATTTAAAAGAAGTGTACCCGCATTTACGGGGAAGGAGAGTGGAAAACCACTCACAGTAAACACGACCAGGATTTGAACCCCGATCTCACTGTCATAGGCGGTCTAGTCTAACATGAAAGTGACGCCTTGTACCATGCAGCCACCGAAGCAGGTCTTAACACCTTTTGGGTGATTGGTTCAGGTGATGAAGAGGGTCATGGGAGGGGATTTGAGGCCAAGATGGCGCGGGAAAATCAAAGAGGAATCCACTCTTAGCTGATGAGTGATATAGACGGTAAGGTGTGTGACGCGGGAGCCCGTGGTTCGTTTCCAGCTAGGCCCACCTCAGGGCCTATTTAAGAGCCAGTGGTACCACCAGTATTGGTGATGTGTTAGGACAAATTTGACTTAGTTACGTTGAGTAATAGGAATGACCTACTGTTGACCCAGATACTATAAGGTCGATAACCATCTACCTATCTTATAAATTTAATTTTAATCCTTTACTACTCTACAACTAAACGTTCGTGTCGACATGTGATTGATTCACCCCATAAACTTGAATCACACGTTCGCCGAAAAGAGAAATCAAAATCTGCTAGAGTGTCGTAGCAATTCACACGCCATGTGTTGACCCATGATGCATTGCAACGCAAAATAAAACATTTGATTATCAACATATTTTCTTTTCTAGAAAACAACATATATTTTAGCTCATTGTCATGAGAGATATTTTCAAATTATAATACTTTGTCGTGACAGAATCAAATAAACCGATACACACGCTTTCCACCAACGGGTCCATCGCATATCTCCTCACAAAAACCAACGAAGCTGTCTGCTTGCTTCTAGCTCTACAGCGCATGCGCTTTAAAATGCACATGCGCACTGATATGATATTTGATTGTTTCTCCCGTGCTAAAGATCTCAGGCAGAATGGACGAAAGAGAAACTAGATATGAGTTGAACTTTAGCATAACAGATTGCGCCGATGGGGCGGAAATCTTTAGATTGGTTTATAGCTCATAAGAATGCTCGTGACAATATTTCTACTATGCGTTAGTTTTTAGTCGAGCGTGTGAATCCACAATAATTCCCCCATATGTCCGTTGCTAATGTCACAGGAGGATGAAAGTTACATACGTTTACGTGAAGTATAATTTTCTTACGTATATTCTTATCTGACAGCTAGAAAAGTTAATAGATCTACTTTCACGTATTATTTAATAAAGTCATTTTATATTCAAATGTAACTCTTGATAGGTATATATAGTAAAAATATGAAATAACAGTGATAGTATAGTACAATGTAATCTATATTGATAGCAATTTTTTAAATAAAAAACTTTTAATCTGAAAATTAAATTGTAAATGTAATGTTATTGAATTTTTAAGGAGCTAGTTTATGTAAAGAAAGTTCCATTTTTCTTATCACTTCATATTACTTAATACCTTTTGAGGCTATACGCATATATAATTACTCTAACGGGGTAGTGATGAGAAAAGAAGCATTTTATAGGTAATCTACCCGAATTTTCATGGAAAGAAAGTGAGAAAACATTTACGAAAAACCACCCTCAGTAGACCTGACCAACTGGCCCCGTGGTTTAGTGGTCAATGCACCTGGATACTAGCCTAGGGGTCCTGGGCTCGATTCCCAGCTGGAACCTTGGGTATTTTTCCCGAAACGGGAATTATCCCTACGGTCACCAGAGCTTAGTTAACTAGGCTTACGTTAGGTTAAGATCTTTATTGGCTCTAAACCCCTATATTCATTATTATTATCCTCTTATATTATTGGGACGTGTGAAGATCTTCCACGGAAAAGGATTTACGATTAGTACATTTGTGCTTCCCCTGGGAAAAGATACATTATTACTGGTTAATCTTTCCGAAAAGTGAGATACAGGTTTGAAGTAACCCAGATATGCCATTATTATTATTATTATTATTATTATTATTATTATTATTATTAATGGATATTATAATAATAATAATACGAATTATAAACTTTATCTCGTCTATTGGGCTATCGCTTCCCTTCGTTGTTTCAGCAATTAAAAAAACCAGCGTATTTAATATTTGTAGTTAAATATTTTTTAAATTTATGAAATAAAGGATATTAACATTAGATTTAACTATAAATAAAAGATGTCCAGAATATGATGTTAGTTATTTTATGATTCTGATACCTTATACAACGTGACCACAAGTGCAAAGAAAAACATTCTCAAGGTCTTTTAGTTTGTACCAGTCGAGTCCGTTGAAGCTAAACATTTTTCCGATGGTGTGACACGTAATTCGTTAATTCAATTTGAAAGTCTCTGGTCATAACATGATATACTGAGGGTCTCCCTCACATTGTCGGATGTATCGGTACAGTCTTGAGCACAAAATGTGACCCGTATTTTATTTCAACTAATATCGTAACTAGAACTCTGTTTATATTTGTAGGCCTATTTCTTGTCATAATACCCGCCAGGATCATCCATAAACTTACATTAATTTTGTGTTAATAATAAAGGGAGAATTTAGAGTAAATGCACTTACATTTGTGTAGAAAAAAAGAGTTAGGACGTATTTAGGAAGAATACACACTCAATACATCGAGCTGAGATTCAAACCCCTATCTCTCAATCACCAGTAATTATAGAGTGATGCATTAGACTGTGTGACCAGGGATGTAGGTCAAGGCGTCTTACTACCTGTACGGAGAATCCGCATATTTACACTAATGGTGAAGATGGGGAATATATAATTTAGAACAAATGAAGGAAGTGTGGGAGTTAATTAAGTAGGGAAGGGGTTGAATACCAAGTTTTTTTTTATCACTGCATCTTACTACCTGTTCAGGTTAAACGCATACAATGATAACTACTATAATGGCGTAACGGAGAGGAAGGAAGCATTTTAGAGCTAATATATCCGCATTTGCATGTAAGGAGAAAGGGAAAATATTTAGGGAAAACCAACCTCGGTAGACCCGACCGGTATTCAAACCCAGATCTCCCAGTATTTATCAACCCAGGCTTGCATGAGAGTAACGCTTTACATCACTAGGCCACTGAATCGAGTGTGATTAATTTTCAAAGAATTACCTCGATGGCCGCATAGTCTAAGGCAGTCAGGTCTAGCCCAAAATTCCCGAGTACGTTCTGTGTGGCCCACCAGATCAAATTGAAATACTTCAAATTTCAGAAATAAACAACAAATTAGGCTCTGGTCTGGGCGTTAAGTCATATCAATTTCATGTATGGCCCCCGGCCAATTCCCCAAGAACTTAATCAGCCCTCAGTCGGTGGATGGTTGGACATCCTGGTCTAATGTGTAAAATAATATGTAGCCTTGAATGTGTCTTGTGCTACACAGAAAAAAACCCACTTTGGTGGCCGCATGGTCTAAAGCGCCAATCTCACACTATACAGGACTGCCAAACCCGGGGTTCAAATACCGGTGGGGTGTACTGAGGTTGGTTTCTTTAAATGTTTTTACACTCTCCCTCCAATAAAATGTGAGTGCACTTGATCTAGATCCAACCTTCCTCCTCCCTACCACATTAGCGTAGTTTGAAAGGTGTTCAGCAAAACTTTATTTTAAATGTACCTGAATTTTTCTAGGATTTTAGAATCAATATGTTTTCTTATCCATTATTATTAATTATGCTACAAACTGTTTTTTAGTGAAAATTTGCAACATATTTAAAGATGCTTACACATTCTGAAATTATTTAACTCTATGAATGGGTTAAAGAAACTCAACCAGAAAAGGAATATTTGGTAGGATGACCTTTAGAACTCAGTGAGATCATATTGAGCCTTTAAAATGTAACCTTATACCAGTAGAGTGTAAAATTACCTTATTTTTTAGTCAACTTTGGTTAAGAAGGGTGCTAGGTGACCTGGCGGTCTAGGGTTAATGTGTCAGACTTCTGTGCTGGCGGCCGGGGTTCAATCCTCGGTCCTGGCACAGATTTATCTGATTACCAAACCCTTCCTTCACATCTGACAAGACATCTTGTGAATGTGGGGAATGCCAAGCCTCCACCGTGGTTCGGATTCCACGTTAAACTGTAGGTCCTCCATTTCCTCTCATAATCACCCTACCATTACACATTAGCGTAAGTGCGTATAACCCGAACGGTTAGTAAGATGCAGTGCTAATAATAATAATAATAATAATATAAATAATAATAATAATAATAATAATAATAATAAGAGTGAAAAGACTATACGAAAACCACATGTTGAATTTGAAAATTGAGATTAGTAAGCTCAAAAGGTACAAATATGTTAAAATAGATTCTCAATTAGTATAAGGAAAAAAAAAAGTTTTATGAAAATTTTAAATGAAATTTGCGCATTAATTTAGTTAATATGTGAAAATTACAAATATTTGATAAAATTCCTTGACTTATCCCTGACCAAGAGTATTCCCTGAAATGTCACTGTTTAACAGGTTTTCCAGGTTGCTGGACACCCTGTTAATGCATATACATACAACCCAATCTGGTAGTGAGTTGTGGTGAGTGAAATATATAAACATCACAGAAATCAAGAGAGAATGTCTTTTCTCGAGGGAACACCACAGTACAAGGCGAGGTAATCGATTTAACTTCTCGGCGTCGCACCTGCCATTGTAAAGCGTTTACGTTGACCTGGTATATTTGCTAACATGCACTAGGGAGTCGTTTCTAAAAGTGGCGTGTTCTGAGGAAGTATTAGGAACAAAATAAAAAAAAAAGATCTTATGACGTCAATAAACTCGCAAATGTCATTCTAAATACAGTAATTCGTGATTTGAGTTTTGTATAAACTCTTAACATATTATTTTTCTAAATGGTTTCCCCTATTTATATCTCAACGCAAATGTGTGACAATTTCCTCAAATTTCACCTAACTTATCCCTACCCTATTAGTGTAAAAACATATGTAGATAGACCTGATGGTAGCCGAGCCAACCCTCGTAAACAATAATTGGTTAAACAGCTCCATTGATTTTTACTGATGATAATTAGCGTGTTCTTTACTAATCACATTATTGCATCCTTAGATGAATTACTTTACGAGTACTTTACCCCAAGAACATCGAGGTCTAAGATATTATGTAACATGATTTACAATCTCAACTTTACTAAAAAAAAAGTGACGTTAACCTCCGTGAGTACAGAAGGAATTCTTAGAACGGGCCTGACTTTTAGTAGTTTTTCTTTGGTGGGCTTAACCCATTACAATTTAATTGTTTTCTAAAACATTTTCAAACGTTCGCTGTAAGCTATTCCTTGCAGTAAGGCTTCGCGAAACACTCCTCCAGCGACACAGCGCTTCATACAAGCGGCCGATAATAGTACTCATGGGTCACGATGTATTGCACTCGAGAGAGTTTTTCTAGGGCTTACTGCCCGATCAAACGACTTCAGTTCACTGTCCTCGACTGACCGTCTTTAACGTGTTAATCCTGGTATACACGACACAATTTCCTGTACAAAATTGCGTACAAGTTGTTTGCACACAAGTTTTACTTAGAGACTGTTCATACGACACAATATCTAAACAATAAGATGGACTTTTTTCATTTTTTTTATGATTAGATATTAATTGAATGATTTAAAAATAATAATATATACTCCAAATACTTTCTTAAACATTGAAAAACCTTTATAATTGGGGTTTTTAATAAACAATTTATAATTACCCCCCTTAGGTGGCGTAGTTAGCTAACGCACTAGTTTCGTGTTGAGCTAGACTGTCAAGGATGGGAGATCGAGGTTAGAATCTTGGTCGGGTGAACTGGTGGTGTTTTCCCCTAAATTGTTTTCTACTATCCCTCCACGCAAATGTAGGTTTACTTCCTCTAAATTCAACCTTCCCCAATTCCTATCCCATTAGCGTAAATAGTACCTAAGCGTATAGCCCGAACGGGTAGTAAGACGCGGTGCTAGATTAATAAATAATTATTTGTTGGTTTTTCAAGCATTTGACTGTTAATAAATTTACAATCACTCATACGTAAAAAAAAAAAAAAANGCTCATACGTAAAAAAAAAAAAAAAATAGCCGTCTAGCAGAGCGCTTATAGCTCAAAAATTGTGGAATAAAAATGGCCGATATAGGATGAGTTCTATTTTCTGCAAACAAGCCACAATATATTTTATACAAAGAGTTGTACAAAACATGTTACATGGAGGTTAACACAGAACAATTCTGTAGCCCCAACATCTTGTACAATATATTGCAGAATAAATTTTGTCGTTTGTACTTGACCTAGAACTAATTGTTTGTGACTCAAAATAATTTATAACTTGGGTTCGACCCTCAGATCTGCTGTCTCCAAACTTTGCCACATCATCAATGGCAAACAAGCAACTCAGACAATTTTTAGTACAGCTCAAGACTTAAGTTTATCCGGGGTGATGGTAACATCTAGAAGCTTAAGAGGTCCGCCTACCGGAGAGGTGAGATGCGTCGCAGACGTCCAGAGGTATCTTAAGATGTGGTTTGTTTTCCCAAAATAGAATTTGTGTCAAAATGGAGGTGAAGGGTATCAACATGTCCCTAATTAAAGCCTCAAGCCAATATTTAATTTTTATAATTAAAAAAATATCATGGTAAGGTGACTTAATCTATTTTTCAGCAAGTTTCACATAAAAATCACATTTCTGAGATCAAAGTAAATTGTTAAACAAAAACATAGATCTATCCTTCCTAAAATCAATGAATCAATTAAAAAAAATAGTCATGGCATAAAGTTTTAAGATATTAGAGGATTTTTCTAAATGGTTTTGAAGTTTCAGGTGTACCCTTTCCGTTAAGAATTATTGCAATGCCAGGATTTCCCTTCAAATAGGCGATGCCTTAAAAAAACGGTTTCTTTGAAACTTCCCTCCTGAGTCAATGATTTGTTTGTTCTTACTACCCACACAAATTCGTACACAACTTAATATAACCGGGCTACTTTCAACAGTGGGCACGTTGAAAAGGCATCAGTTTCTATCTTGTCTGGTTTTTCAGTAGCGTGTTTCAAATCAGGTATGGTAATTTTTAGTAAATCGTTTCTCACTCCACACAAATGTGGATACACTTCATCTTAAGACATTTCTTATCCTTATACCATCATTAGTGCAAATTTGCCAGTAGACTGAACAGGATTAAGAGATGAAAGTTGGAAAATTAAAATACACCTGGGTTAGTTTTTCTAGACTGATATGTTCATGATTATATAATTTTCTCTCTATCTAGTATATTAAATAAAATGTATACTTATAAAAACAAACGTTCAAACACGCTATATCTGTTATCGTGATGTGACAAACAAAAGGGTCGTGACCCATAGGTTGATGACCACTACTTTGATGCAGATGGAAAATTACACAGCGGCTTTGTAAAGTGATTATTAATGGTTTGTTTGGCTAATTTTTTATTCTCACTAAAAAAAACCTTGCATGCATGGATGCAGTTTGGATGTTCTACATTTTATAGACCTATATAAATAAATATATAAAATAATAAAATACACATGAATATTTAAATTAGTAGTTTTTGTCATATTGGTCAAAACGATCGATCTGATATGAATCTACATTAGTCTTTAAACTTTATAATATTTATAAAATGAGCGACTTGGTAAGAACAGATTATGACAGTTACCAAAGTTCCTTAAATTAATTTGGGATATTCTAACGTCAATTCCGAAACTGTCACTTTCATTTAAAACGCACCCAAAAACTTTTTTCTGGAATACTCAACAAACTAACTGCCCTTTAATTCTTACATCACCCTCCTCGGTGGCGTAGTTGGCCAACGCGCTAGTTTCATGTTGAGCCAGACTGCTGAGGATGGGGAGTTTGAGGATCGAATATCACTCGGGTGAACTGGGTGGGTTTTTTCTAAATGGTTTTTCCCCTCTACCACAACGCAAATGCGGGCTCACTTCCTCTATATTTAACCTTACCAATTCCCAACTCATTAGCTTAATTAGTACTTAATCGTATAACCCGAATAAGACGCGGTGCTAAGTATTATTATTATTAATTCTTACATTCACTCTTACTGTCTTTGTTTTGGTATCAAGGCTGACTGAGCTATCCAGGAGTCGACCCGTGCTCAGGGCCAGTATTCACTCATATTTTGAGGCAAAGTCTATGGTGGACGTGCGGAAACCGTTAACTACATATGAGTAAGCCATTAAGATCACAAACTATCATACAACACAGCCATATTTTACTTGGGAGGGCTTTATGCTACCAAATGTAGCATATTACAATTGTACGAATGCGCATTTAATAATGGATTAAATAGCCAAACTATCATATTTGTTAGTTACGGTTATAACTGCAGATAAATATCATATTCTTCACTATTAGCTTTATTATTCATACTTATGAAATAACACTTATAAAATAAAGAACGTGTATAATTCGAACCGGTAGTAAAACGCAATGCTAAAAAATAGCAAAATGCTATATATTTTGGTAGCAAAAAAGTTTGTTTTTTCTCAAATGTTCATCCTATAAAATATGACTGAATCTCACTTAGAGTAAATTAACATGACGAGGTTAATACCAATTTAAGAATATGCACCAGCATTTACCTGGAGAACATAAAAAATATCTTATGGTAAATAAAGTCAGTGATACCAGTTGGAATGAAACTTAGGTTCCAGGGATTAAAGCACAGTACGCCTTAACAACGAGGAAGTATTTAATATTCCTTCTTAATTCAAATGTACTCTAGCTAAAATAAAATTACATTTAAAATGTTTGTTCTACATGATTTTTCGAGTATTATGTGGATAAAAATATCCTCCAAGTGATGTCAGTTAGAAAGGAAGCCTGGGTTTTTACATCAAAGCTAGGGACACACTTCCCCTTAACGAAGAAGTGTTAGATAGTGTCCTCTCTTAATTCCAAGGTCGTCAAGTTTATTAATAAAAAATATGGCATTTAAAAATATGTAGTACATATTTATTAGGTAAATACGTTTATTAAAGTTTTCTTGGTGTGTTTTGTAGCTATTTTGGGGGAGACCGCTATTCAAAAAGTGCAAAAATACTCCCGCCACGTGGTCGCCGGTCTGCAAATACTTTTTGGCTGCTTTCCTTAAGTATATAATATATTAGAAGACATAGATAAATTATCAGTGTAATATTGTTTTTTTGTGTGTGTGTGTTTTTAATATCTAGAGTATAAGGTGTGTCACCAAACTATAGTCCACAATTTTATTCTTTGAAATATAATAAAATACTACCAAAAAAACAACTACATGCATTGGTTTTAGCGTTTCTAAGGTATCGGGCTTGGAATTTACTAGATTGCTGATTACCAGGAGATCATTGATCAAATATCAGTCAAGTTCATATAGAAGGGATTTAAAATTATGATTTGTAAATCCATATTTGTGCGCTAGTGTGGATGCATTTCATTTTTAAACCTTCCTACCCTAACTATTAAGATCAAGCCTTTAATAATGTTTCAGCAAATAATGTTAGTTTAATAGCTTTCAAACTAATTGACCATACATAAATCATACGTTGGTCCCACTAGCACATCTTTATTTTATTTTGTCTTCTTTCAAGTCACATTCTAGGGTCAGAGGTATAAAAAGAAAGAATTATTATTATTTGGCAAGCTTTAAAGCTTAAAATTGAACATTTATGAACCTTCGTAAAAGTTGGAATGCCTTTATTTGAATTGCAATAGTACAGATATAAGTTTTAAAAAAACTATAAAGTGGCTTCAATATTAGAAAAAGTTGTAAGAAAGCAACGCTATTCAATTGAATATATATACGAAAGTCGAAGCATGAGGGATGAATGATTATAGTTACGGAAATCAACCGTAGCTGAGTCTCATTTAAATAGATTGAAAACCGACCCCTGGACATACGGAAAAAAAAGTCTGATCATAGTGTAATTTTTTTTTTTAAATCACAGCTTTTGCACTTGGATTATATACACAGTCCTTTACTAATTTAATATAAAATATAATTCACATTTATTTCTTTGAACACCCTGTAGTTTCTTTTTATCGAATGATTTATACCTTGTTTTCGTGATGATTCGCGTTCTGTCGGGATTAAAGGGGCAGAGAAGAAGACGCTAACATCGTAGTTTCAACCACTTGTTTTAAAAACATATTTCTCGACATATTACGACACCCGTGAAAAGATTTACAGGAGATTTTTTTGTTGTGGTTTTTAGTAACCGGATAAAATGAATAGGGCACTTTCAGAAGTAGACAATGAAATTAATGTATTTTAATAAAATATTTGGTATATCGCCAAATTGCAGTATATTTTGATTTCATTTAAGGGGTGACAAATTTATTTTTGGCCAAACGTTCAGAGAAGTTTAGTATTGATCCAAGGGTCAATGTTTTGATCCTGTATAGTATATAAAATAATTTAAAACATTGAAATAGAATTCAATTATGCAGTGTTTCTAAAGCACTCAATAACAACAATAATAATAGTAATAATAATAATAATAATAATGTGGACAACCAACTTATTTATCAGCCATCTTATATCAGTCAGTAGCGTGTCTGTCTACTGAGTCAAAGGTACCGGGTTCGATTCCCAGCATGGCCTAAAAGTGCATCTTAGGTGAAATATGGGGTTGCTAGTTCACATTGGTACATTAACGGCTGGCGATTGGATGTTGTACCTGTCCTAGTTTTAAGTTATATTATAAGACATATGAGGCTACGACAGTCCTAGCCAGCCGGCAGTGGAAAATATATGGCTTAAATAAAAAGCTTAACCAGGCCACAGGCTGGGAACAATAATGGATGTAAAAAAAACATATAGCTGATGTAAAATTAAATTTTAGGTTGGTAGAAGGTTGAGGGGGGAGGCGAATAAAAAATAAAAAATAGATGGATGGTGGTGGGGATTTTATTTTTTTCCAGCAATAATGGAAAATCATATTGCTGGGTTTAGGTTTAGGTTTGGTTCTTGATGTCACAGGCCAATAAAATAGCTGCCTTCAGCCGACACAATGACTAAAACGACTGGCAAACAAAACGTTCTTTATATCGGAGACTAAACAATTGAACACAATCATTTGGCAGCTAATACATGACTTGAAAACAAACAAACTTCTCCTTATTTATATACCTTTTTGCCCCTACATGTGGCTAAGTAGTTAGCGTAGTCTCAAGTCTAGAGAGCTCTAGTTCAATTCGAGGGGAGTTGAATATAACATTTATAATAATTTGTTTACGAGCTTTTATTGTTATCCAATTATTATAGTATGATTTTGTTAGGAATACATTTTTAGTGGAGATCAAATATAGTTTTCTGCTGTCAATAATATATATCATCTTACTTTATTATTATTGTCATTTAATATGTATTGATAATATAAAGTTAAAGGGGACAGTTGCCGATCGATGCATGAGTACACGAAATAATATATAAGTAGTAGCTTTTGTAGCTATCATGTTAGATAATTACTAAGGAAATACAATTTACGAATATACCTTTAGGCTTGAGAATACGGGTAGTATATTATACTAGGCGCATTGTATTGGCATTAATTAGTTTGCAAGTTGTGTGTTAACAAAGTCCACATGCTCAGGAAGCTCACGTTAAATACCTCAATCAATAATATGCTGAGAGAATCACAAAAAAAAAATCACATAAAAAACAACAAAAAGAGTAATGATCGTTTACAACTCTTGTGTGTAGCTAATAAGAGTATTACTTTTGGAAAAAGTTTGTCATTCTGTATAAAAGAAGAAAAAAAGAGTAGATAAAAAAATACCATATGTTTGGCTGCGACGCGTGTAGATTCTGTCAAAGTCATCAGGTGCCCCCATTGCTTCTTTTTTTCCTCTTATTTCATTCAAGGGTTTAACCACTTCTTCTTATCTCTCCCTCTCTTTCTCTCTCCCCCTTATAAAATATGTATGTTGGGGGGCGAGGAGGAGAGAAGGGGGGGGGATCTTAACAGAAAAAAACCCACATAACTAATTCACGGACCTTCATTCGTTTCAACCCCTCCTTCCCTCCTCGTTTCACTCCTACCATATCCTTAATATAATTTCCTTCTCCCCCCCTCCCCCACCACAGTCGACCATCTCGAGGTCGTTGAATCGGCGCACATGTCTCGAAGCCGCGTGGAATACCGCACGTGGCCAATATAGACTTAAACATACTAAAAAAAATCCCTTCAAGTTAAAAAATAAAAATGCACATCAGTTAGCAAATGCGTCATTCTCATCTGGTATGGTCTACCGGTGACGTTAATGTTAGTTCGAGTCCCGGTAGTGTGTACTAAGAGTGTTTCTTTCCTAAACGGTCTCTCACCAAGGTTACCAAATCTGGATACTGAAAAAAAAAAAAATGATTATATCATTTTTTCCACATGAATTACGTAACTTATTATTTATACATGTGGCCACAGTCAGGGAAAGTATGGAAAACCCGGAAAAGTCAAACGGCTTAAAGCTGTAAGGAAAACTGCCAGGGAAATATATATAGGTGGTGGGGGTAGTATGGAATACCATTTACGTTTTCATTACTAACAAAGCGTATCTCCACATTTTGTCAACGAGTTCCATACCAAACTTATAATTGATATATTTTTTAATATTTTTAGTGTTTAGTAATAATAACTTTGACTATCCTGTAGGATCACTTTAAAGAGATGTGGAACAAATTAGGGCAATATGGAATACTACACATTTTATATTAAAAAAAATTAACTATATTTACCAAAACTAACAAATGTTTCAAAAGAAAGTGTATAAAAACATGCAAATATTATGTGTAAAACGATAAAATATTAATAATAATAACGAATCATTGAAATAATATATTATAATAAAAAATATCTAATTAATAAATCAGTATTGATAGTGAATAATTAAAATATAATAGACTAAAATATTGTATAAGGTTACATTGTTCTTTTAATAAATTTCCTAGGTGTTAGAAAAAATGTTTAAGCTTACGCTGACAAAATAAATTACTTGTCAAATACTTGAAAATGTGCGGGCTTTATGGAATAGTGGTATTCCTTATTGCCCGACTCGCCATTTTGGAAAACCATATTACAGTAAAATAATGTATTAACTCAAAGATAATCTTGAGTGAGCCTTAACCTAATGATTTGATTAGGATTAATAAGAACAATAGAGTAAAGAAATATAGCATGATAAACACTAGCCTGCAAGAGTTTTTGTGACAGCCAAAACAAACAATCGTCTCTCACCAAACAATTAGTTGATCTGTCGACGTGAGGGCGTCACTATCTGTTCGAAATTGTTTTCTGTAATAGTTGAAATAGTTAATGATAGATTGTGACACTAAACATATGAGAAAAAATGGTATTACGTATTACCCGACTATTCCATAATACCTGCATCTCCTCTATTCATTCGGAGAAATTGGTATTTTTGGCTATCTAGGATATAGTTGAGACTTGTCTTAACTTATTTTGTATATTGGTAACTTAGATCGAATAGAACATTAAATAAATAAGGACCATTAATAGTTTTATTTTTATACAGATACTGTTAATCAATTAAAATAATGTTTTGATTTGTTCCGGACTTGAACCAAACAATTTTTGTTTTCCTTGCAATAATTATGAAGTTTTAAAAATAATGTTAAGTGAAATGTAAACGTATATTGTTTTAGCATATCATAAGGCACACACACATGTGTCAATCTCGGTGCGCTTGAGGTAAAGTGCTTGCCTCAAAACCCAAAGTTTGTGGGTTCAGACCCAGCTGAAGTACGGTGAAATGTTATAAGTCATTATTATTATTTATTATTAGCACCGCGTCTTACTACCTGTCCGGGTTATACGCACTTACGCTAATGTGTAATGGTAGGGTGATTGTGAGATGAAATGAAGGACCTACAGTTTAACGTGGAATCCGAACCACGGTGGAGGCCTGGCATTCCCCACATTCACAAGATGTCTTGTCAGAGGTTAAGGAAGGGTTTGGTAATCAGATAAATCTGTTCCGAGACCGAGGATTGAACCCCGGCCGCCAGCATAGAAGTCTGACACCTTACCCCTAGACCGCCAGGTCACCGGCAAGTCATTGTTACCACGTCAATTGTGGCATGTAAAAGAAACCTGAAAGGTATGTGAAAATACCTTTCCTGGCAAAATTGGTAGGCCATTTCATGCTCGCTCATAGAAATTCAGTGTGGAAAGCAACGGGGTGCCATCACACTTTCTGAATTCCTTCAGTGCATGGAATTTATAACAGATAGTGAGTGCAACCCTAACCAGCAATAAAAATCTAAGTGTGTGCCTGTTTCTGGATGAATAGAATCACGTCAAATTAACCTTCGGGTTGTTGACTTATAAGTAGGTATTAACACCCGTACTGGCTAGATTTGCACTTACACTTATGAGGATGGAATGAGGAAGGTTCATTCAGAGGAAATTCATATTAACTTTAGAGGGGATAAGGCGGGAAACCATTTAGGTAAAAACCTCTTATTAAACTCAGCCGGGATTCAAACACTGATTTTTATTTCACTAGAAAACCAGACCAAATAAGATCTTAAACCTTCTATCACGTACCCGAAGACGTATGTTTTAAATAATTTCTTAGTATATTGATAAATAAGCCCTTGACCTACAAACTAACTTCACCTATTATATCAAAGGTATCAGCTTATCACTAAAAACCCAACCGCCTGAAACCATACAAACTGCTATGTTTGTCAACGAGGAAAAAAATATAAATTATATCAGACAGCCTGATGAAATAAACACCCCCAACCCCAACCACCTCAAAAATGTAGTCAGGTTCAGGTAAAATTCTCCTTGGCGTTATTCTCGTGTTAGACTGGTATGCTGAAGACAGTTAGATCGGAGTTCGAATTCTGGTTAGGTCTACCGATGGTGGTTTTTCACTTTCCTTCCACGAAAATGCTAGTAGATTACTACAAAATTATTCCTTCCTCATTCATACGCCATCAGAGTGATTTTCATAAATGTGTATAGCCTGAAAAGGTAATAAGACGCGGTGATAAAAAAAAAACTCCTAAAACTGACATGTCCTCGGCCAATCACCAAATTGTTTCACTTACTTACTGTCCTTAACTTTTTTCAATGTTGACTACTAAGCTTTGAGTTATTAGATGCCCACTTCGGTGTCCTTATAGTCTAAGGCACTACTCCCGCAGTAGACTAGACTGCCGATGATGGGGTGGGGGGGTGGGGAGATCGATGTTCGAATCTCGGTCAGGTTTACTGAAGAGGGTTTTTACCAAAATTATTATCCACGCTCTCTACACGCAAATGCGGGTACAATTTCTTTAAATATAGCCTTCCTAATCCTTAAAAACACTAGCATAATTAGTACAAAAGTGTATAACTCAAACAGATAATAGTAAGACGCGGTGCTTATTTTATAAATACATTATATATATATATATATATATTAGCAATCCCGCACAATGTTGCCCGTGACCCATCTACAGATTCAAAATTAAACGTTATCTCTGAAACATCTTGTCTTTCTCTCTTTTCTCCTTGTCTATTTTGTACATATTTTTTTCCCGAGGAGGATGCGGCATATTTATATCACAGTTATCTCTGAAACGTACTTCTAAGCCTAGTTAACAATATTTTCTTCAAAAATTGTTTAAAAATAACCTAATTAAAAATTTAAAAATCTGGCTTTGAGTTGCATTCGGCACGCCTTCCGTCCAGCTATGCTAAACATTTCAGATCTCTGCGTGCCGTAGATTTGGCTGGGATCGCACACAAACAAACACACACACACACACACACAGAAAAACACTTCCTTTTATTATTATAGATCATATCACGTTAAAAAAAAATCAATTTTTTTATTATTATTACTATTTCAGACGTATCAGTGGTCACATAGTATAACGCGTTTTTCTCATGTTAAACTGAATTGCCGGTGACTGGAAGATCGGTATTTGAATCCCAGTCGTGTATATTGAGCGTGGTTTAAACAAAACAGATGGTGTAACTCAGTAAAAAAAATATATTTATATAATTATTTGGTCCACTACCTCCATGTGGGTCATATGTGGAGGTATATGTCAATAAAAGCACGCGCATCTTTTTGCGTTGGACACAGCAACTCGTTACCTAACCCTTTAGGTCATCATTATTCCTAGAAGTCAGGCGTAAAAACAGAGCCTTCACTCCAGGTCAATATAATTATGTCATCATGAAACGAATTTTTTTTTTACAAACTATGACATTATTTTTAGCTAAAATAATTAATTAAATTTGGTTTCCTTCAAATTGGTGAAAATATAATTTTAATTTAAAACTATATACCTACACCAAAGCTCAACTTTTTTTTTAACCCTTTAACAATCTATCATTGATGTATGTTAGAAAAAAATTCAGCTCAACTGAACGTTTTTTGTTATCATTTATGTAATTTAAAATAACGTTTTATATTTACTTGTATTGTTGTATTTTAAATTTATTTTAGAAGCATAGGACACAGTTCCACTTTTTAATCGGATGTTTTTATTTGCTCTTATTTTTACATATTTTGTTTAAAATTTTATATACTTCTTTTACTAACTTAACAAAAATAAAAAACATTAAGGATTTTTAGATGTGTTTTTTTAAGTACTTTACTTCTTACTAACCATTCAGGTTTTCGCAGCCTATACCAGCTAATCTAAGGATACACGACGAGAAATAAGAATTTTAATTCTAATGAAGAAATAATGGAAAATCATGAATGTAGAAAATAAGACCATTACAAAATTACTCGGTTAGGATTGGAACCCTGGTCTCAAAATTCAAGCTTGCAAGTAAACAAACTATTTTGTTTTTTATGTCTGAATTTTCATTATAGAAATTACATTGTTTTTAAAAATAAATAGTCCCAAGTGATCGAAATTTAAACAATTCTGTTTATTATTTTTATTTTTAAATATTTTAAGCTCTCAAAAAATTGTCTTCCTTGAGCCCAAATGTTTTAGTTAACTAGCTGTTTCAACGCCAACAAACCCTTTTATATATTCTTTCAAGTAACTCGTTAGTTATCTATCTATTCAACTATCTATGTATCCATACATATATTTATTTATCCAAATGATCTATTCATATATATATATTTACTACAGTTAATTTTATATAAGTTTAAATCAATTGATTAATTATGTGTAAAACTAGACTATGGTTATTTTAAAAGTGGTGAATTAAAATTATGAATAAATAAATTCGATTTACATAGTAAATCTACTAAATAATACTAAAGTTGATTTTATACAAGTTTTAATCGATTAATCGTATGTTAAACTAGACTATGATTATTTTAAAAGTAGCTGGAAGTAGATCTATCTGAAAATGAAACTATATGAAAATGAAACCCAGCTTCCAGATGAGTTGGAAAACTGAAATTTAGCAGGAAGGTAGAGGATTTGCCTCTTTATGGCCTGCCTGGAAAAAATAAAACAGTAAATTTCAAAATGGGGCTGTGGTAATTGGAGAAAGGGAGCTGAATGGCTATAGTTAGAAAGACAAACTTTCTAGATGAGGTAGAAAATTAAAATTTTGCATAAAGTCTGAGTGACCATCCCAAATAAGGATTAAAGTTAGAACCCCTTAAATGGTTGATGGCACTCCAGGAAATATTGATGGGCGAGTAAGGGGAAGGTTAAAGAGTAAAATAGCTACTGAGTGTCCTAGAAAATTTAAATTTGGTGGGCAGGTAGAAGTACAACTCCAGATAGCCAAATAAATCTTAAATCATCTGACTTCTAGGGGGCGATAACGAGGGGTTGAAAGTTATCAAAACTAACCGATGTATCTTTTGAACCAGTGGTGAAAATTTAAAATGAAGGTTAGGCCTACCTTCTAGAATGGGGTGAGGCCATATGAAGGCTTTTACAATTTCTTACATTGAGAGGGTGGATTTGTGCTTGGCAGGAGGGTAACGGCATTTTCCTATATAAACAGAAAGATCTAAGATTGGAAAATTTTAAAATGAGCCTTCGGAAAATGAGAGGCCTATCGTGAGAGAAAAAAACCTTTTTAGATGAGCTATAAGATTAATCTTAAAAAATGAAAATTTCCTAGAGTGAATAAGAGTAAAAGGATCGGGTGCTCAAAATTTTCAAAAAAACTAGTAAGCAACTTCTTTCCAGTGCAATATAAAACTGAAATTTGGAAGGCACTTCTAATTAATATTAAAATGTTTTTAATGAAAATTTGAGAAACCTGAGGATGGGTGGATAGAACAAAAAAAAACACTTTTTGGTGTGGTAGAAAATTTAAATTTTGGAGACAGGTAAGGACAACTTTAGATAAGCAGATTTGTCTTAAAATTCAAAATTTCTAAGTGAGAGTCTTTAATAATGGGAGAGGTTGGTTACAATTTCTAAAACTAATAAAAACAACTAATATTATATGTGGTTGAAAATAGAAATTCAGCAAGAAGGTATAGAGCTCACTCCAAATAACCTTAAAAGACAAAGTCTTCTAAAAAATATAAGCACACACTGGTTTTCAACTAACACATATCTAAGTACTAGAACTGGATACATAGTTCTGTATTAAGTTAACTTGTAGGCTATGCCATGATATAACATATTATCTTAGAGAATACACGTTTAATAATACAATATTTGAAATGCTCGAATAAATCACTGGTACTGTTCCCCCTAATTTTAGTTTAAAAGTCTACCATCTGGTGCTAATGACCTCACTTTTAGGTTAAGTGCCTGAATACATTATATTTAAGGAAATTGTGGATGATAATGTTTGGTGTCTATAAACTTGGCCTCCTAGGGGATGCCTGTAGCGTCATACTTTTTCCTGATTGCCTGGACTTCGACCTGAAACAATGGAAAAGTACCAGGGCGAACATTGATGAATGTAACGGGGCTATTAACCCCCCTCTTCTCCCTTACAGCGTCGGGACGGCCTGTCAATGTACGGAACCAATGGCACAGTCAGGCGTTGGGGATGTTATGTAGATTACCAACACGTTTATCAGGACAATGACGCCTGGAAATTTTTCATACTAGAAAAGCATTAAAAAGTAACACACAAACATTTGCGTTTAATAGGAAAAGTTGCTTAGCCTATTTTTTAAATTGGATAGCTATACTGTTACGATATAAAACGTGTTGGTGTGTAAAAACAATATAATATGTTTATTTAATGATTTTGAAGATTTATATAAAATGAAATATGATTTACCTTCCCAATCAACCGACTATTAGTATGACCAAATGTAAAGTCATTCTAAAATTTGGATGTAGTACCTACAGTTCTAAAAATAAAACCCATATATAAGGTCATTGCAGTGTTTAATGGCACAGTTTTTACCAGTCGTGTCAAAATTTGAGATTCCTATAATATTTAATAGCACAGTTTTATAGCAACTTTTTTCATATTTATGATTATTAAAATAATTAAATACAACTTTTCACATTATGCCTATTTGTGAGATCATTTTAATATTTAATTGAAGATGTTAACATTTTGTCTCATATTTTAATTAGAATGTTTGATTACACTTTTTAAATATTCTGTCCATTTGTAACGCCATTATAATAATTAATTTCACAAATTTTGAACATTTTTGTCTATTATGTGAGGACATTTTTAGCATTTTATTGCACAGTTTATAAATATTTTTCAATATATAAGGTAATTTTATTATTTAAATAAATAATTTTTTAACGTCACAAATTATAAAAAATGCTACATTCTTGCATATCTATTAATTACAAACACAACAGTTAATTTATTTGCGCCATTAAACACAATGTTTTCGTGTAACACCGTAAATAATATTATATTGAATTATCAACTTTTGCTGTACAACTTATTTAAAAGATTATTGTATATATTCATTCCTTATTTCAGTATTTTTTATTTTGAATTTATTTTGTTTTATTGATTGAAAAACATATTTCCAACTATTTAGTTATTTTTGGTGGATATTATAAATAAAATGTAATTACGTTTCCTCCAAGGGAACCAACATTTTTTCTTTCCCAAGATTTATTTAAGAGATTAATAATTTAATTGTGTACTGTAAAAGCTTTTATGTGGAAGGCGTGGGGAAACTCATTTAAGAAACACCATATTGGTACGCCCAATCAAGATTCAAATTCCAACCTCACCGTAGCCAGAAAGCCATACAATACTGAGCCCTTTGTTCGTGTTCTCACTGGCATGGGTTAGTTTACATAATATTAGTTATTACAATTATAATAGTAAGAATTAGACGCTGACACACAAGTAATGGGTAAAACCATACTAATATGTAACCTTATTAAGATTTGCTTTTATTATTTGTCTAAATAATATAAACACAATTTTTCTCTTGCCCTTATTAAACACAAACTTAGACACACACACACACGTACACACATACACATGCACACACATTTATATGTATATGTCATTAATGCAAGGAAATAAGTATATATATATATATACACATATATATATGTATTTAAAATCTTATTTAACTATGTGTAGGTATAGAAACATAGATTAGTAATACAAATTTATACAAAACATTAATTTCACTACCAAAAATGAAATATCACCTTTCATGTAATTTTCTGAAATGTCTAAACATTTGTGAAAAATGAATGCATTTAAAAGATAAGATTCGATTCTTTGATCAGCAAACACCACATACTGTAATTTAAACTTTTCCATTTTTAAAGCGCATTTGACTCACTCATCATGATATTCTCTTTTTGTATGATCCAACATTTGTTAAGCTTGGTCAAGTACATCTGTAGACTCAGTAGAGTCTTACATAAAGATTTTGTTTCAAAGAAACAGTTTTCTTGGTAAATGTTGATCTTTTTTTATTTGTTTGATGTTTTAACTCGGTGGCTTTTTAAGCGTGTCAAAGACTTAACGCATCACCTAGAGAAGTCCCTGGTCTGTGGTGACGAAATGAGTTTGGAACATAGTTCTTGGGGTCAGATGTGAAACTAGGTCGGACGTTGGTCAATATGAAGGGGAATGCGAGTGGTCAACTAGAAACAGACAGATGGTTTGTTCTGAAACCCTTTAGATGAGAATAAAATACACTTTATTGGATAGATTTACAACAAAGAGTAAATAGGAAGTCGAAAAATATACATGTTAATAAATGGTATGAACTACAAAATGTACAAATGAAATGATTAATGCGTAAAAATATAAGAAGATTTTAGTTGATAACTAAGAACCTCTATATTTAGGATAACTGATAAAATGTAATAAAATAAAAATTGTTATATATTTTTTCAATTCTATTATGTTTTGTTCTCTTTCACAAGAATAAGTTTTTTTATTTATAAATTTTTTTCTATTCAGACAAATAGAACACTAATGAATTCCTTAACGTCAAGCCATTGTCATACACTTTCAAATCTAAAGTTAATTACATATTAAAAAAACCTTAGAAAATCAGTAAATATCTAAAAATCATAATTCAATGGTGTAATGTGCTTAGAGTATTAGTGTCTGAGAACTAATTAAAGACGAATAAAAAAAAGTGTTCAAACTTGGTAAAATTATATCTGTTAACGCGGTTGTAAATACCGTTTTTATTATCATGGACTTATTTTACACATACACATACTTCATAAATATAATTTACATCTAAATAAATTGTATAATTTTTTATTTATCTTTATTCAAATAATTATTGTAATTGGGTATATTTATACATGAATGTGAGGACCTATACACATATTCTTGATTATATATTTTTAAACTCGGAGGTTTGAATAGTACCGATACAAAACATTAAGAGCTCATTTAATTCTATTTATGTGGAACATCAAAGTTAATGAGCTGTTCTTTCTTTTAAAAATAAAATTGATTCTTTAGTACGCTTCTTTGGCCGTGTGGTCTAACGCGCTACTCTCGCAGTAGACTAGACTGCTAATGACGGGTGGAGATCGAGGTTCAAATCTCGGTCGGGTATATTAAGGGTGGTTTTCCGCTCCCCCTTCATGCAAATTCGGGTACACTTCCTTTGTATGTAACCTTCCTAATCCATTAAGCCATAAACATAATTAGTACATAAGCGTGTAAACCGAACGGTTAGTAAGACCCAGTGCAAAAAAAAAGAAGAGATTTGATGCTATTTAACGGTTTAAGTATAAAACAATCCTCCCAACATTTACTGAACATTTTCAATTTGTATTGTAGCTCCGAGTTTCATAAAAATGGTTTTATCTCACAATATCTAATATGTTTTAAATGAAATAAAAATGAGAGTTTTTCATCTCCTAATACTAGGTCAACAAATGTTTCCAGACCAACAAAATAAATAAAAACTGTGTAGAAACCCAATTTTTTTTTGTGAGAGGTAAAAACGAAAGGTTTCAGTGGTTATTTTGTTTTCACATCCTAACCAAGTAATAAAAGGTTAAACAAATGAAGTAACAAGGGTTGTTGCTTTGAACTTCCTCCATTAGTATCCCCTTTTGGCCTTGTAAGACTAAGGCGGACCTGATGGTATTTAATCTTCTAAGATTGTTGTAAAATGTAGGTCAGCTAGAGCCTTTGTAGCCCCGAGACAAACCATAATTAAGTTTGGATGGGATACCCACAGAATACTCAGAGTAAACACATTTTAGTAAGTAAATAATTCATGTTTTCTTATACAAATGATGAAAAAGTAAACTAATGTTTCTTATCTTGGATATAATAAAAGTCTATATTTGGGTTGCTCACATAATTAACAATGTAATTAACTATTGTATTATTAATTCTGCCAAAGCTTGATGGAAATTAATTTAATTGCATTAGTATAATATAGCTAAAACTAATCAGCTAAATTTAATTTTCAATTGAGTTTTAAATTTGGATTACTATCAATTTTGTTTATATTCTAGTCAAAGTGTTTATTGAAAATTTAATAGTGAGCGGTGAACATATTTTAATTGTATATTATTAGCTTTTTCATATAAATAGAGTAATATCTCTTTGTTAAATAGCACAAAAAATTAAGGAACACAACCAAATCAGATGTTATATAATAAATGCATCAAACTTTTTTATATTTGTATAAAAAATATTCGTGTATTTCTCAGTCACAATTAGTGTAAATCATAAAATTTATTAAGTGTATGATAATATGCCAAATGTAAAGCTAAACTATAATTTATTCAAACGATTTACTTTAAAAAGTTAAAAAAAAACAAGAACATGTTTAGATTTCCATGACCAGCAACTTTACTATAGTATTATTATTATTATTATTATCATCATCATCATCATCACCGCGTCTTACTACCCGTTCGGGTTATATGCACTTACGCTAATTTGTAATGATAGGGTAATTGTGAGATGAAATGTAGGACCTATATTTAAACGAGGGACTTGAGACCTGGTGCTCCACATATTCACAAGAGTTGAGATTGATACACGTCTTGTCAAAGGTAAAGGAAGAGTTTGGCCATCAGATAAATCTGTGCTGGCATCAAGGATTGTACCCTAGACCCCCAGCACAGAGGTATGATACCTTACCACTACACCACCAGGTCACCACTTCTTTACTATATATTTATAAGTTTTTTATATATCAATATGATTGGTTGAAATTATTATTTAGTACGGATATACTTACAGTCACAGTATAGGCTGCGGAGTTTAGGCGGGGGGGAGGGGGGGAGTAGTGGCTACTTTGCCTCCCTGTTTTCTTACAACAGGGGGCGGGGGCAGGGAGGAGGGCAATGCTCTTGGAAAAATGGTTTAGCAATTTATTTATGATTCTTGCGACTAGTAAAATTGAACAACTGTGATTAGACTTGACCTTTATTCAAAATTAGGAGTTCTGATTATTTTATGCAAAATGTCTACTACTATGTCAAAATAAATAAAAGTTTAATAAACGCAATCAAAAACAAAATTAAAAAAAAAATTCTTGGTCACAATATTAGGTTTTGTGAACGAACTAGGAGTATGTACACCAATATGTTTAAATAAATTACATTTGTTTTCCACATGACCGGTAGATACTAAACCCATAGTTCATCACGATGCCCATGCCATATATAAACATTTTAGTGATTTGTGTATTGTGTAGCTTGTACTGTGAGGCTATGTAATTTTATTACAATTATAGTGACCGGTGTGTTTGAATTTTCTCAGTTTTTATACATTATCTCGTGATATGTGTATTGTGTAGCCTTTGTTATGAGGTCACGTAATTTGTTCATTGGTTATAGACACTGGCGGATTTGAGTTTTTTCGAGTTTATACATTATTGTTTCTGCGAAAAAGATATAAATTTGTTTAGGTCTAAACAGTATTACTAAAACCGATTTAGAAGTCTCACAACCTATTTGTTTGGATGATTAAGTGAAATCTTCGAAAGAAAAATGAAAAGGACTACGAGTAGTGTAAAACAATGTTCAAAAATTATTTTTTATTTGGAGAAAAAGCAAAGTGAATTAGAAAGGAATGCAAAACAATTCCCAACCACAACATGTTAGTGTGTTAATATTTTTTTACTTAAACAAATTAAAACTATAAATATGTTTTAAAGATGGCTACAAAATTTCTTACACACATACAAAACAGTTTTAACGTTTTCCTGTCCAGGTTGAAATAGCTCCACTACACGTTTTAAAGCTAAAAGTATTTTTGTTAAATATTTTTTTATATCATTGCGTAGTTGACATTTAACTTACTATGGCTATTATTTATTTTTACATATATTTTATGAATTATATAACATTTTGTCAGAATCACTAATAATTTCTATTACATTTACTCTAGCCGCCGTATTATAAGACTATAATAAGGGCTGTAAGCCCTAGTCTAATCTAACCAGTCAACCTATTTCAAGTTATTGAAAATACTTATTGAATTTAGTAAATTATAGTTCTCCTATCGTAACTGTGTGCTTGTTTGAAATATTATTTTCAACGCAACGCAGAGTCAAAACATACCTCATAGCAACCATAACACAAAAACTTTTAGATCAGATACCCTACTAAGGGCCGCACTACCTTAATAGTGTTTTTTACCCGCCCTAGCTTAACCTATATATAATGTTATTTTGGTCTCCCTAATATTCCTACTAGGTTTTTTACTCAAACGAACTTTACCTGGAAATAAAGTCATTTCGCCCCCACCCCCCACCACTCACCTCTCTTTCTACCACTGTACAAAATACTTTCCGGTGCTCCTGACTCACAGGAAATAATTTAAGAATAGTTTTTTACACCGTGTCTTACTAATAGTTCGGATTATACACTTCAATATAGTTTTAAAAAACAACACCTGAACATAGGTTCGATTTCCGAGTCTTGGTGTCATTTTAAAAATATAGCCTATTTTAATATGGTTGTAATTCAAATACAGGCATTTTTTGACTACCACGGGTATTTTATATTTATATTTGTATTATAATTATTGTATAGAGCTGATTAAAAAATGTAAAAAGAAAGCATTAAAAATGTGTTTGTTGATAATATGCCAACAGTGGGCACATAATAATATATTGAGCTCTAAAGAACAAATTTAGTGTTCACTTCGTCATTTTGATACTTTTTCGAAAGAAGGTGTACATAAAAGAGAAATGGAAATAGGGTAGGTAAAATCTGGGTCCTCTGGTAAAAATATTGTTTGCAAAGTGATAAAAACGTCTACTACTTTATAAATCAGCTTATAAATGTTTATTAATAGAAATTAGGTTGAACATATATTTGTTTTAAATTTGGGACAGAAGATTTGGCCAACGATAACCTTAGACTCATTTATTTTAATATCGGTCAAAGCAGTTTGATATATAATTTTTATAAAATATGCATGTAAGGAAATACTTTGATCAAATGATTAAATATTCTTAACAGGTAAGAGCAGCATTATATAACCATGAATTATTCTATTTTAAGTGCTATAGGACTAATCATCTTTTAAAATGGTATCTATGACTCATTATATATATATATATAATTTTGTTCTATATATGTATGATTTTTTGCCACATAAATGTACTGTAAATGACTTTAGCCCCAATATTTGTATTTTATGGGACAGAGCTGGTAAACCTAAGGAACGCCTGACCAAAGTGGCACGTAAAAATATTTTCCTGGTTCATGGAATTCACTGATTTTCAAATTATTTTGCTTGGTCAACTAAACTAAAATCTTTATTTATAAAAACTTATTAGTTCTTTGTTCTATTCACAAAGTAAATAAATTTGTCCCTTGTGAAATGCTAGTAACACTTTATTATCTATAGCAATTCAGAATAATCACCTAAATAAGATTCCTAAAAACGTTTTCAAGTTTTGTGTTTTATATTTTTATAATATTTGTTACAATGATAATATATAATTACAATATATTATAAAGCAATTATAATTTATAATACAATATTACTATTACAAAAGCGATAACTATTGGTTCATCAAGCCCGATGTGTTGTGTTAGTATTCAGTAAGTCTATGTGTTAGTTTATTGATTTACAAATAAAACAATTATGGGTGGTTAAATATTGAAATTATATTTTTTAATTTAGTTGGTACCCTATTCTCAGTGGTTTAGAATATTCTTCTGGGGGTGGTAAGGTGGTGGGGGTGTTCGAAGTACAGCACCCATGGGTACATACTCCCCGAAGGGCGACTCTATAGTTTCAACGCCTCCGGAAACACGTAGGCGGTACTAGTGGGAAGGGGAGTGGGGTTGGTGTTTTAGGTTAGACTGTGTTAGTAAAATTAATTAGCCGGTATATTAAACTAAATTCAGAGCTATGCCGGTGTAAAATTTCAGCTCAATCGGTATAGTGGTTTTTGAGTGAAAGGGTAAAACATATTTGTTACATATGGCCCAATGGAAGAATGATCAAGTCATAGTATAGTAGTATATAAATAATAATTAAAAATTATAAACGACGCCAATGGTACAGTTTGATTTTCTCAATTCGTAAAGGCACGCACAATAATTTATCTAAAAATTATCAAAATACTGGGCATGCATTCTCAAAAAGGTTCACATCCTCTGAAGTGTGGATAACAAAATCGTCTGCCAAACGTAATAAAATCAGGAATGGGTTCCAACAGAAGTTTAATCGTAGTTACTTAGATCAGGGTAGTCCAACGTTTTTCATAACAAGGGCAAAATCTATCAATTTGCACTGTTGGCTGATTAGTAATACCATCAACTAAATATAGGCCTACAAACAACGTTTAGTAAAAAGTTATTTTAAATTACAGTTTAAGTATAAATTGAACTTTTTTAGTAGAATTTTTCCAATTTTACTGCCAAAAAAAGTTTATTGAGCGCCCAAAAATATATTATGAAACGTAAAAACACACCCACGGAATTTAATAAAATATTAGGGGAGTGATAAATTTACATTTATAAATTTTCTACTAACTAAATAAATGCATAGTAAAATGAAACTATTAGATTTTTGAATACATATCTATAGTTGAATCATTCGCTATTTTACATTTGTCACTGAGAGTTTCCCTTTATTTTACCTCGAAGATATTGGGAGGGCCCCATTTTCATAGAATGTAGGCTGTTTTTGGCCCACGTACTTTCAGTTAGACCCACTGACTTATATATTCAATTATACATCTTCAAATATTATACCAAGGGAACTAGCAATCAATATTTAAATTGCTTGAAGGTATGGAATATAATTCATTCACGACCTAAGTTTACCTGGATGACAGCTCAAAATGTTACTATAAGAAATCCCTAATATATCACTACACCAACAACTGACATCTATCACTTTGGATTACTGTAATGGAAACAGATGGTAAATATATTAATATGATAGTTAACCACAGTAATTTAGGCCAATATTATTTATATATTTATTTGAGGTCGAACACAAAGTTTATTTATTGTTTTATTCCACTTAAAAAAATATTAACACCACTTTCACATAAACTTTGAACATAGCTTCAAAATGGCGACTGACAAATCTAAACCATATGATTGAACATAACGGTACACAAGTTGTTTACAATTATGCAGACACGCAGTTGATGAAAATATTTTATTCAGTTAAATATTTCAAAATACGATAAAATATTAATAAAATTATTTATTGTATGTAAAAAAATGACAACAATTTTTTCTTTTCCAAGTAAATACGATGTCTGTAATAAACGGTATTGATGTGTGCACTATATTACACAAAATCAGTAACGTTCCAAAACGAAAAATAAGTACTTTTAGTTATGTTTAAAATATTGTTTTGAGTTGGATAAAAAGTAATTATTTAAAAAAAATGAAATAGTATGAGAAAGCTTAAGCTTACGTTATTTTAAATGTAATATATAACAGGCAATTAAATATCCTTACATTTATAACAAAACTGTGATCTTTTACAAGTGTTGGCAACTCAAAACCTAAACATATGATTTTCGAACTGTCATCCAGGTAAAAACCTATCGTGAACGGTATATAATTTGGTGTGATCCGGCTTGCGCCTTTATAACGCTCATGTATGCAGACCTGCGACATAGATGTGTACTGATGAATGTAGATTGAGAGAGGGGCACATTATTTATTTTGTTTTATTTAATCCACCAAAGTTAAAGTGTAACGCTTTGTATTAGCACTTAACCAGGTTACAATATTGTTAATTATTAATGTATAACGATTTAAAATTTTAAATAAGTAACTTAAAGAAAATAATAATAAAACAGATCTTAAAAATTAAATAATTAGTCATATAAAATTTAATCAACCAAACCCAAATCATTATCTAATCAATTTTGATAATTATTACATTAAATTAAGATTGATTTGCTGATCATAATCAAGTACAACTTTAATTTCGGGGTTTTGACGTTCATTTTTTGATCCAACTGGTAATTTAAGCACACTACTTACAATAATTAAATTTAAGTATATAAAATAGACAAAATCGTATATTTTTCGAGAGCACCCTGAACCAAACACTGTATTCTTAACTCAGAAGACAGAGACGTTACCGACTGAGCTAACAAATAACAGTTACAGTTATTAGTAACGCATTTCAACGACCCAATCATTACAAAATTGTTCTGACAGTCATTTTCAGTTTCATATGAAACCATCCACTTATGTGATCAAATGATCTAAGACGTCACTCTCACAAAAGATTAGACTGGCTATGACAGGGAGATTTGGGTTTGAATCCCAGTTGGGTGTACTAAGAACGGTTATTACTAAATTGTTTTCCACTCTTCCTTTATGAAAATGTGCATACACTTACATTAAATTGAACCTTACTTATCTCTTAACACATTATTGTAATTAGTACATATAGGTATAGCCAATCCGACACCTTAACTCAGCTGGCAGCCTGTTTACCTACTGAGCTAAGGGTTCCGGGTTTTATTACCGGCATGGCAAAAACATTATCATTGATGCAATATGGGTTTCCACTTTCACAGTGGCGAATTAACGACCGAGGACTGAATGTTGTACCTATCTTAATCTTAAGTTAGATTATAAGGCATATGAAACTACGAAACGCCTAACAAGTCAGTAGGGGAAAGATATATAGCTTGAAACGGACCATAGGGTGGAAACAGTAATGGATGTGAGTATAGCCCAAATGGGTTGTAAGTATCAGTACTAAAAATCAAACAGATAAAAACGTATAATTTACCACACACTTTAACAATGAAACTAAGTAGGTAAAGTCCAATTAGTCGAAACAAGCTACTATCTGCGTTAATAAATATATTATATATTCGAATATTAAGCTAGAATTCAACACGAGTTTTCACATTAAAAAAAGTTCCGTCTCTCAATCATTTTAATTTATGTGTAGTTTTCTAAATCACTCTATTGTCAGGGTCATGACCTTGTGCAAGGCTACTGACCTTGATGCGTGACACTATTAATTGGAAAAGTTTATAGCTCACCGATGAACCACACTAACCTCGTTTAGATGAGGTAAATTAGATTCTGCTCCAGGCCATTTTAACCAGACATCTTCCTTTTGACGCTTTAAATTAGTAAACTAATCATTGAGAAACGCACGTATTCATATGTAACCATCCGACTCTTAAAAAGATCAGTCACTAAAGGCTCCGGGTTCGATTCCTAGGTTGGTAAAACTATTGTTTAAATGTGGTTTCTTCTTTCGTATTGATGATATAAAGGCTGGAGGTTGGATTTTGTGTATGTTCTAGATATAAGTTCGTTTATAAGTTGTGTGCTGATATGATCAATAGGTTCAGAAATTGCAGCTTAAATAACACAAAAAATAATAAATTAGCCATTTAAGAGATATTTAATTTAAAAAATATATATGTCTCTATTTCCCTTATATTAATTTTTTAATTAGATTACTAAGAAACATTAGATTACGTAAATTAATGTACAGTAATTTGGCGAGTTTTCGTTCCTAGTGCTGATTGGTTTTATTACAAATATACTAATTAAAACGTAATTGTAATAAACGCGAGATATCTATTAAATTCCAGAACACCCTTGACAGACATTCAAGAACGGTTAAGGTCACCATGTAAAAAAAACTATATTTATACTGGAGAAATATTTTGTTTCTTTAGCTAAAAAATATTTTTGTTATAAAAACTAATAAAGCACTACCCTTAATTTGATTTACTTACATTATAATCTTATAAAAAATACATCAATGATAATTATTATGATTTTGATTTATGATAAAAAAAAATCAGAAGATAGTTAAGACAATGTGCTTCAGACGATTACCATTGAGAGCCATATTTTTATAACCAGTATACTTAAAATGTAAGCTCTTCTATATATATGCAAAATATAATTGGGTTAGGGGGAAAATGTTGCCAGCTCATTACTAATATATCACCAGGAGTGTTTAAAATGAAGTAATTTTCCACTAGATAAATAAAATTAGATCTTCTTATACTAATTCTTATTCCAAAAATAAAGGGGCTAAGGTCTCCTAGCAAGTAAAGTAAAAATTTATTCTAACATAAAATTGTAGTCGATACATTCCCAAAATCTATTGATCTACTAAATAACTTTATGCAATATAAATAGGTTTCCAAACACTTCTATCTTCATATTTCAATAAATAAATTTCAAACCCGATTGAATATATCGGAAAAGTTGCAATGCAAAACTAAAATTCAATTTACCTTACTCCTAGCTAGAATATTTTAAAATATAGAAATCAATTAAAAAAACTATTCAAACAATATATTTTATCCAATGGGTAGGTTCAAAATTACTAGAAATCCCGCTAGCCTATATTTGATTATTTTGGCCACCAAACCAACTTAAAATAGCTAGATTGGAATGGAAAAAGCAATTTTGGCAAAACTAGTAGGGGTGATTTATTTCGTGGTTAGCTAAAATTGTGATGTACAGGGGCTAATAGATTCTTTTCTACGTCACATACCTGTAAAAATAATAGTCAAATCCAAATTGCCTCCTACTCCCTTCTGATTTCCTACTTTCACAATTTAGCCTTGAAGTGAATATTTCTGGTTCTTGTATACTAATTTCTTATTATTCCAACTATCTCTGTTATAATCTTTGAAACAACTCTCATCCTAAAGTTTTCATTCCTGAAGTCAACGGACTCATTTCGTAAAATGGAAGATTCTCTTGGCACAAGGGTTGAATAACAAAGCAAATGAGAACATAAAAGTTGGGCGTAGTTTCATTTCTCAAGTGTCTAAATTCCTGATTAAAATAGGAACATAACAACAAAAAAACAACAAAATAATCTTTGTATGGACGATTTTCAGACAAGAGTACTTTCAACACCAAATTTATTAACTATTTAATATCTAAGGAGAAGTGACTATAAGAATAGCTTGGAGTAAATTCCCACAGAATTAATGGGGAGGGGCGATAGATATATTTGTTGTGCGTCTGGGCCATATCAACCGTAGCCCAATAGTGGAAAGATTAGCCAGTATTAAAGAATAAACCCTTACCCAGGGGATGCCCAAATGTACTAATCGTACATCCTTTCTATGGAAGCTCTTTCCATGTTCCGATGAGATTAGGTGATGTGAGTAGGAGGGTGTGGAACCAGTGGAAACACTAAAAACCTAACTTAAGACTAATTAACTATACCCTGGTGACCTTTGAGGTAGTTCTATTTTCAGGAAAAATACCCAAGGTACCAGCCGGGAAACCAACCCGGGACCATTTGGCTCGTAGCTATATGCACTGACCACCACACCACGGGGTTGCTTGAGACAAGGGGGGATAAGCCCACGTTGTTAAATAAATAAATGAATCATCCGAGGTTCGAGCCTCGATCTCTCCTTATTGGTGGTTCATCCTATTGCGACACCGATGTATTTGACTACGTGTATATCAATATGGGGTTTCTCTATCTTGCTAACTCATCTACTCTTCACGCATTATTTAATTTATTTGAACGGTGCACATTGAATTTCCCGCCCCGGCTGTCGCATGGTCTAACCGCTAACGTGTCGTTCTGGTTTTAAACTGGACTAATGGTGACGAGGAGACCGGTGTTCAAATCTTGGTCGAGTGTAGTCAATGGTTTGCAAATGCGGTTACATTAATCTAAAATACTACTTCACTCATCCCTGTCCTATTAGAATAATTTATGTATGCGCATAGCCCAAACGGGAACAAAGACAGGGGAGAAAAAAAACAAAAAAAAACCCACCGAACTAACCGGTAGCCTTGGTGGCGGGAAGAGAGGTTCAAGCTCAAGATGGTTTTACACCCTCTCTCCAGGAAAATGGTGTTAAATTGCCTTCCAACCAATCTGTACAAAGCAGTCAGGTGATAATTTTCCATGGGGTGAATGCCCTAGTGTCAGTATTATTGTATCAACTTCGTTGTCTAAGAGTACAGAACGTTGAGGGGAAATTTTAGGGGACTGAACCAAGGGCAAGCAGCTCTTTTTGTGTACTTCTGATGTCTCCTCGACCACTTGGTCTCCTATTTGATTAATCGTATATAGTCTCTTCCCTAGACACCTCACATGAAAAATGTATTTCTATTGCTTACCAACCCACGAGCGTCTTATTGGCCAGCCTTTTGTTATAGTTGTCAGCATTTTGGCTACTAACCTAGATTTCCAAGGTTCAATTCCCGGTGGTACCATAGGTATTTTTCTCGAAGGGGAATTATTCCTATGGTAACCATTGTCTTCACGGTTAGGTTTAATTTAGATTTAAGACTTCCACTATCACCACATCATCATCTCATTGAAATAAAGTAACTGCACCTCCAAACCTAAATATTCAATTTAGAAAACCAGGAATATCAAGCCAACCACTCCTGAAGTTACACGCTAAAAATAAAAAATAAATATGTCTGAGTGATAAGAACATATCAGTTACAGTTCACAGCTCTGCTCACCCTAAAAACACTTCAAGCCACGCTACTGAGTATATTTTACTACCAATAACGATGAAACGGTGGCTTACTTGGTTAGTCATGCATGCTAAGCACCTACCTAGCGATAAAACCGTTAGTAACGGATAAAATGTAATTTAAAGAGCATGTGCAATGACGAGGAAAAATAATTTAATGCAGCCTTAATATCCACACTTTCGATAAACGGGACAGCGATAGACTGTTGTTATCACCCGTCCGACACTTATTGCAACTTTTACCAAACGCTTCAGGCGACCTGGTGGTCTAGGTGAAAGGTGTCAGACTTCTATGCTGGGTGTCCGGGGTTCAATCCTCGGTCCCAGCACAGATTTATCTGATTACCAAACCCTTCCTTCACCTCTGACAAGACGTGTATTAATCACAACTTGTGAAGGTGTTGAATGCCAGGCCTCCACCATGGTTCGGATCCCACGTTAAGCTGTAGGTCCCCCATTTCATCTTACAATCACCCTAACATTACACATTAGCGTGAATGGGTAGTAAGACGTGGTTTTAATAATAATAATATTATTATAATAATAAGCCAAACGCTTCTTTGTGGAGGAGTTGAATAAAACGAATAGTCGCCATACATACCCACTTGATTAATGTCTATTACTCCATCTGTAGCTTGTTTGATGACATTTATAAGTTATTTTATTCACAAACAAATTGCGTCATCTATTTTTTTCTCTTTAGTCCACAAAGAACACAATATGAAAGCTTTTAAATTAATATTATGGAACCCCCAGTTTGATCCTCTTATTGATTGATTTTACTTAGACTTTCTCTTACAGCTTCTAAGCATTTTGAAAGTTGTCATATTTTTATTTTTTATTTGTGTCTTACTATCCATCCGGGGTAAACGCATTAAATTATACTAATGGTCTAGGAATAAGAAAGGTATGGTTATGATAAATGTACCCACGTTTGCTTGGGGTGAAAGAGAGAGTGGCAATTATTTTTATTTTGCAGAGCGTCCTACTAGCCGTTAGGGTTATATGTTTATATACTAACTACGCTGATGGTCTTAAGGATTGTGAAGGTTATAATAATAAGAAGTGTGACCACATTAGCGTGAATGGAGAATGAAAAACCATTTAGGATAAAACACCCTCAGCATCCTCGACCAAGCTTCGAACCTAGATCTCCCCGTCATCGGTAGTTTAGCCTACTGCAAGAGTTGCGTGTTAGAACACGTGATCACCGAAGCGGATGAAGAACTTATTAGTTCATGTGATCACCGGTGCAGGTATTTAATATAAAACTGTTGTTATTTCTGGGGGAAATGTGGGGTATACTCGGATGATGGGAAGGTGGATGAAAAATGGTTTACATTCGGAGAGCTCTCACTTTCAACGTTGTAAGGGGGTACGTGGACAAGATTTTAGGTTTATTTAATCGGGTTTGTTGGCGGTGAGATTGGGGCTCAAATACTGATAGGCTGTGCTGACGGTGGTTTTCCCTAAATTATTTACCATTCTCCCTCCACGAAAATGTGGAAATATATTTTGATTATGTGGTACGAATTAGGAAAGTAAAGTTGAGAGGAAATTTCTCCACAGCTACATGGTGATAGAGTGGAAAACAATTTAGTAAAAAGTTACACTCCGTACAGCCTATCGATTTTTATCCCCAAACTCCCCATCACCAACAAACCTAATAAATGGGTCTGAAATCCTGCCTGCATTTATATAACACTAATGAGTAGCATTTCATAAAAAAAAAGAAGAAACAGCTTGATAATCACTGCATATCATATGAAATAAAATATTATTTGATAATAGTTACCGAGTTCCTTGGTTATGGTACCTAGAGCACCACATTTTACTATCCGCCTAAGCCTCTTTCATTGTGTAGGACCAATTTAACTGCAACATAAATATGGAAGAAAGTGAAACGCTACACAATTATTATTATTATTAGCACCACGTCTTACTACCCATTCGGTTTATACGCACTTACGCTAATGTGTAATGGTAGGGTGATTGTGATATGAAATGGAGGACCTACAGTTTAACGTGGAATCCGAACCACGGTGGAGGCCTGGCATTCCCCACATTCACAAGATGTCTTGTCAGAGGTGAAGGAAGGGTTTGGCAATCAGATAAATCTGTGGTGGAACTGAGGATTGAACCCCGGACCCTCAGCGCAGAAGTCTGACATCTTACCCTTAGACCACCAGGTCACTGGACAATACACAATTATTAAGTATATATTAAGGGTGAAGCTTGGGGGGAGGGGGAGGGATATGAAGTATTATAGTTGCGGAGATTAGCCGTATCTGAATCATATTCAAATAAATTGAAAAATGATGACACTTAGACACGGTTATCGCATCCAGGACCTTCGGCTTAGCACATATATGCTCTTACAATTGATCTATCCAGGCCAGGTCCCGTGCTCAGGGTCATTCTTCACTCATATTTTAAAGCAGATTCTGTGATGGACGTGCTTCCTTCAATCTTGATTCACTCGGAATGTGCAATGTCAATTATTAGTACTATTGGTAGAATAAAGCAACAACAGAAAAGTTGGTGGCTGTGATATAAATTATATTTCTTAGTAACTGTTGATACCCACACGTCCAAAACAGACTCTGCCTTAAAATATGAGTTAAGAATGACCTTGTGCACAGGACGATTCCTGTATAGCTTGGTGGTAGAGTATTGGAACCCTAAGCCAAAAGTCCCGGGTGAGAATCCCGTGTCTAGGTGTCATGTATCAATCTATTCGGATGTAACAAACATGTTTTTTGACAGATATTAGATACTTCTTGCGCATTCGAGACACGCCAACGTATATTTTAATTAGCTTAGGTTTTATTTTCAAAATACAGAAGACATGCAAAAAAAAATCACAAAATAACTAACTCTATAAAATGTTTATTTAAATTTAATAAATAATGTAATAGAATATATGAGTTAGCATTGGGTAACATTTTCAATGAAAGACCTGCGGCACATTTGAGATAAAAAAATAAGTAAACATGAAAACTAATTTTAAAAAAAACTAGGACAATGACAGTCAATTTGGTTCCGCCTGAGAGGATGGGTGGGTAGCCTAAACCTTGTACTATCGTATTATTATTCTATTAATATTGATCCGCGCATGCGCTCATGCCGTGTTTGGCCACTGCTCAGTAATAAAAGTTTCATGACTGCCGTGATAGTGGTAACCCATATGTACTCTCAAACTTGGTACACACGACACAATTTCTTGTACACAATAATTTTGCTCATGTTTTACCCAAATACTATTCACATGGCACGTACGATTACATACCAGATTTGAATAGTATGACGACTTTTTGTTCTTTTTTTATAGTTAGATAAATATTGAGGATTTAAAAAATATTAATACAATAATTTTAACAACTTTTTAAAATATATGTTACTGATGTAGCCTACTTAATATTTTGTTGTATTTTATCACCAAGTCTTACTACCCGTTCGGTCTGCACGCATTTTAAATAACTACTACACGCTTTAGTGTCTGAATAGTCTAAGGTGTCACTCTCATTTTATATTGGCCTACTGATGAAGGCAGATTAGGGCTAGAATCCCAGTCGGGTCTAATGAGGGCGGTTTTTCCTGAATTGTTTTACCACTCTCCTTCCAGGTAAATGTGGGTTAATTAGCTATAAATGTCTCCTTTATCATCCCTACCCCAATAGAGTAAATTTTCAAATATGAGTATAGCCTGAACTGGTAGTAAATCACGGTGATAAAAAAAACTAATTACTGTAGTGATCTCTCCCCTCAACCCCCACCCCCCACCGGCCCCCGTGGGCTTTATCTGTCAGTATAAATTGCGAAAGGAGTAAGTTTGCAGACAAGGTAATTGTGTGGGTTCGAAATGATATGTAGGTTTACGAATTTTTGTTTGGTAGTAGTTACTAAAAGATAATACAAAATGTGATGTTAGACGAAAGATACAGAAATGAAGAAACTGGAGGCTCAAGCTCGTGGAAGAAACGGCTTAAAATGTAATTCTTAGACCGATGATGTGTATTGTTATCACGCGTGCCCCCTATCGAACTCGATCTCGGGACCATAGGATCAACGGATGCCCTCTAACTACAAGTGATACCGATGACCCGAAGATGCCGTTTGATACGGTACGGTGTTGGACAGCGAAACCGCCTGCGGTAGAGATGGAATTGTGACAGCCCCGTCAACAAATGTAAAAATATTTATACCACGCTATGGTCCCTTTTTCTGGACAACTGGTTCAATTTTGTTATGAATTGTAAGCACTCTAATTGAACCTTTCTAGTACGTTACTTCATACAAGCTAAGCCGGCAATTTTAGCAAGTGCATCTACTCGAGTTATGTAAATCAAAACAAACATTCAAACATTGATTAGTGGTTATGAAATTTATCTAATTTATTAGGGATAAATAAGGCTTAATTCAGAGGAGGTGCACTCGCATGTACATGAAGGGAAAGTGGAAAACCATTTAGGGAAAAGCACCCTCAATTTACTATACCGTGTTTCTAAGCCCAATCTCTATGTCATCAGCATTCTAGTCTGACGCCTTAGACCATTCTACCAACCAGCGGGTACTTGGTATGTTAATAAAGTAGAAACCCACTCCGGTGGGAACGCGGTTTGAATGTGATGATCATTTTTTTTCCAGTTTGCTGGTGACAGGAAGTTTAGGGTTAACATTTTGGCCTGGTGTACTAGGAGTGGTTTTCCCTAAATGGTTTCCCACTCTTCTTCCACGCAAATAGGGATACTCTTTTCTCTATCGTATCCTTCCTTCCTCTTCCCCAGACCATTATCGTAATTAATATAACACTATTAGTAGTGATACGTGGTGTAAAATAACAACGTGGAAAAATAGTTTAGAATAAATACTATAAAATGCTGTTACAATCATTATTATTGATAAAATAGGAGAAATTCAATTAATTTGAAAGGACATGCCCACATCAAGATGAGTGAGAAAACAACAACAACAACAACAACGAAGGAGCAAAGAAGTGCGAAATGAAATGATTAATGATGAAAGTCAAAAACCGTTCAGATCTTAAATTATTTGCAAGCCATGTTTTTCCAACGCGGAACCATTTCAATCTCGCTTCTAGCAACAAAATGATTCAGTTGAAGTTATTATGGGGTCAGGGGGATGTAGGGGTATTAAACGGATAGTATTTATTTCGTAGGCACGCATTAAATGAAAATAAAACTGTCTGTATATAATTTATAGGTTTTAGTCTACATTATGTAGGAGAACTATCACACAAACATAAATATTTTTCTCCATGGTAGATTACACTTGCTACATTAACTCTAAAATCGTATATATATATATATAATTTTAGAGATAATATATAATATGCAATACATGCAGTTTTGGAGATAATATATATATTATGTACAAATGAAATCTGTAGCAAGTGTACTCTACTAAAGAGTAAAATATTTATGTTTTGTGTGGTAGTTGTCCTACATAGTGTATCTTAAAATCTAAAAATAAAATAAAATGTTTTCAACCCCTCCTTCCCCTTTTAGTGAACAATAAAAAAACCTCTTTGAATGGGTTTTGCAACCGTAAGTATTTCACTTCCGTGCGGTAATAAAAGTCTCTAGAAGATTTCGGCCAGAAGTTTATCGCCAAAGACTTTTTTTTTTAATATCACCGATCGATAATACTTGAGTTGTAATGTACTCAAGTGGGACGGTGACGTCACAGTAACCCCCATCACGTGATCAGCGGATGGCAGGGACCGTGCTAGCTAAAGGTACTATCCAATCTAACACGTCCTACCGCCAATACACATTGATTGGTTCTTGTACCGGTGGGGGACACACGTCATCCAAACCCCTTGTTTCTTCAAGAGTCACGTAGTAACTATAATTTGTTCTAAATCTGATCTTTGTACATACATGTTTTTATTTACAGCCTATGATGCGGGTCAGTTTTTATTCGAGCAATATATTTTCCACTACCGGCTTGCTAGGCATTTCATAGCTTCATGTGCCTTATACTCTAACCTAAGACAAGCACAACACCCAGTTCCAGGCCGTTAATTTATCTGTGGGATAAAGTGAACCCATATATCACCAATGATAAATATTTCGTTTATACCAGGAATCGAGCTCGATACCCTCAGCTTAGTAGGCAGATTCGCTACCGACAGAGTTAAGGTGTCGGTTTCTCATACAGATAAATTATACATTATTTAAATCAGCTTAAACTTCTACCAAGAGATGAAGATTGACTATGTGCCATCGAGCTAGAAAAAAAGAAGTGGATTAACATTTCTATTTGTACCTGTGGTTTCAAACGAAACTGTTTGATAAGTCTTGTTCGAATTTGAAACTATTTAGATGTTTTGTGGCTATGTATCGAGTAGAAATTGTGATTTTAATAACAAATTTATTATTAAGACTGGAATTTAGAATTCAAATTGTTTTGCAATGGCTATGTTAATTTTGTTCAAAATTGGTATCTAGGGAACGCTTTACATGATAAATATTATTATTTCATTGTTTTTCAGAGAACATTTCATTTACGGGTAGCTTACTTTCATTTTTAGTTTTTATCTCAAATAATAACAACTAAATGAGAATTTGTTCATGATAATGACGTACAGTATATTTTAAAAGAATCTGATCCCTCTAGAAAAGAGGTATTTTAATTGACTATATACAGTACTTGAATGAGTTTTTTTAATGTTGTATGCCCTTTAAAAATAATTTACTTTTTGTATTCGTTACTTGGGGTAATATCCTTATATGTATGCACATGCTTTCCTTTTATTAAGCGGTGTTTACATCTATAAAGTTATTTGATTAAAGTACATTGATCTTTGACTTTTCCCTTACATAATATGCTTTTGTTTTCTTAAGGGGTGTTTACATTTACCAAGTTATTTGATTAAAGTACATTGAGCTCTGATTTTTCGTTTGCATAATATCAAGTAAAAACGGAACCTTTAAGCAGATATGCCATAAATGTATTCAATTGAGGTGATAGAGTGCCGCAATTCGTCTTGAGTTTAACAGGATTTTAATTGTATTAGTTTATTTGAGCACACGTTATTACTATCCATTCGGGCTATGGAAAACCATTTAAGAAAAAACCAACCTCAGTACGCCCGACAGGAATCGAACCACTATCTCCCCGTTATCGGAAGTCTAGTACAATTTTTATTTTATTTAATACCTCAATACACTCGCCCGGGATTTGAACTCTGATATCTCCGTCATTGACTGTCCATTTTATTACGAGAGAGAGTACTTACACCAGAAATCCACTGAAGAGAGTCTGAGCACATTTAAAATATACCGCAGTGAATTAGGGCGCCGCGGTGGACAGCTTAGGAACTATTGACCTAGATTATTAACAACTTAATCTAATGAGCAGGGATTGTTGTGTACCTTAAAGGAAAAAAAACACAAGCTAGAGGACAATAAAGCCACACTCATAAACCAACTCTAGCATATCCAGCTGGGATTCGAACTTGACCTCTCATCATCGATAGTGCAATCTATATTGCAAGATTGACGCCTTTTTACGTTGGCTATACGTGAGCACCGATAAAACTAAAATAACTAATACTACTACATTTTAACTACATCAGTTAGTTCTTAGAAAACAAATTCGGATGTCAACGCGTTTGATTGAGAACAAATAACCAGTACTTGGATTTGTCATTAGCTTAGTGGAGTTAGACAAGGACAATATCCTCTCACTTCAAAATGTTCAGCCTAAAATTCCGCGATGGCCACGACAAATATTCAAGAATAATTTATCTTTAAATTTTTTATTTAGCACCGCGTCTTACTACCCATTCTGGTTATGCGCTTAAGTACTAATTACGCTAATGGGTTAGTAATTAGGAAGGTTAAATTTAGAGGAAGTGAGCCCACATTTGCGTGTAGGGAGAGTGGAAAACAATTTAGAAAAAACATCCTTAGTTCAACTGACTGAGATTCAAACTTCGATATCCCCGTCCTCTTCAGTCTAGCTCCGGTAACGTGTCTACCTACTGAGCTAAGGGTCCCGGGTTTAATTCCTGGCACGGCCGAAACAAAATTAATTGGTGAAATGAGGGTTTACCCTTTCACATTGATAAATTAAAGGCCGTAGATTGAATGGTGAGCCTGTCCTAGTCTTACGTTAGATAATAAGACAATATGAAGCTACGACAGGCCTAGCAAGCCGGTAGTGGGAAATATATGGCTTTAACTAAACCATAGGCTGGAAGCAGTGATGAATGTAAATAATTCGATAAATATAAGACTCAATCCAACACTAGTTTTCTGTTATAAGCCAAACTGTAAGTCCCCACTCATCCTTTTCCACAACTTAAATGAGATAGACATTCCAGATAAAATCCAACTGTAAGCCTTTACAAATAGGAATCCTCATTAGCTTGGAGAGAGGATGGAAAATCCACAACAATAAATCAGTTGTTAAGACCACCCTCAGTTCACTGAGCCAAGATTCGAACCTTTGCCTCCTCGTCAACAACTATCGAGAACTATCTGTTAATCACACACTCGCTCGCCAGTTTGGCCACCCAGTCGCTTACACACTCGCTCGCATGCTTATCAGTCTGGCAGGAGCACTGCGTATTACTTCCAACGTTACAACTACGTAACCAAGGTCTCAACGGAGCCTGTCATTTAATCCTAGTGGTTCCCTTCTGTCTGGGAGGGTGGTCTATCAATCAATCACCCTATGTCATCCACATCGAGGTCGAGCTATCACTAGAGTATCATCGTGTCCCGGAAAACTAAGGTGAAGGAATATTATATATAGGTAAAGGGGAAACATTGATTATATTTCTAGCGGAAACTTATTAATTTCTAGGTGACCTGGTGGTCTAGGGATAAGGTGTCAGATTTCTGTGCTGAGGGTCCGGGGTTCAATCCTCGGTCCCGGCACAGATTTATCTGATTAGCAAACCCTTCCTTCACCTCTGACAATACATCTTGTGAATGTGGGGAATGCCAGGCCTCCACTGTGGTTCGGATTCCACGTTAAACTGTAGGTCGTCCATTTCATCTCACAATTACCCTACCATTACACATTAGCGTAAGTGCGTATAACCCGAACGGGTAGTAAGACGCGGTGCTAATAATAATAATAATATTTCTACAGCTTGCTTTTCCTTATGGTTCTTATCTTTCGTAGGAAAAAACGCTATCTGACAGTCAGTAAAGCTACTAGATCTACTTTTAGGTAATCATACGTCAAGTAATGCTGTATAAAACTATCACATTTATTATGGCGAAGTTAGCTAACGCACCTGTTTCGTGTTGAGCTAGACTGCCGAGAATGGGGAGATCGAACTTTGAATCTCGGTCCGATGAACTGGAGGTGGATCTTCCTAAATGGCTTTTTCCGCTCTCCCTCCACGCAAATGTGGGTTCACTTCCTCTATATTTAACACTCCCAATTCCTAACCCATTAGCGTAATTAGTACTTAAGCGTGTAACCCAAACGGATAGTAAAGACGTGGTGACAAGTACTATTATTCTTATAAAATAATAACAATAAGGTCAGACTCTTGGTCTGGCGATCAGAATTCCTGGCCACTAATCTAGAGGTACCGGGTTGGATTCCCAGTGTTGCCGTAGGTATTTTTTCCCCTATATTCCCATTTTGTCATGAAAAACACTTTGAGGGTACTTTACAAGGGTGATATTTTCCAATTTTAATCTTTTCTCCGCAAATATTTGCGATGTGAAATAACTTTATCATTGTAAAGTTTAAGTACTATTTAAGAATATCTTTTATTTGAAATATACTTTATAAAACCAATAATTTCTGAGCTATAATCAAATATATATACTTTTTAATTCAGGACTTTTGAAAATGAATTTGATTCTTATGCTCTTCGGTGGACAAATATATTTATCTTTTCTCTATGATTTTGAAACAGTGTTCCTTGTTTCTAATGCCACAGAGTAACAGTTTATATTATTTTATTTTATTGGTGTAATGTTTCTACAACAATGTACAGTACATACCAATTATTTTGTTTCACAAATTTTACGAGTTTTATTAAATTTATATTTTAAGATAAAGGCGAGAGAAGGTTTGTGCGATGTGCCATACCATTTATTTTATTTTATTAAGGGCTCTCGCTTAAAAACGTGTACTGTATAAATTTTACACACACACGGGAGATAATTATATTCGTATTTAGTTCCGCACGAGTCAACCGTCATCGTGTGTACGACCAACCTTAATAGCGAATGTTAACAAAATAAATAGATATCAGTAAAACTTGTGCTCAATTGATAGTAGTACAGATTATAGTTTTCAGCGAAGTTTAATTACATTCACAGAACAGATTAAAATAGTATTAAATTTGGAAAATTGAACACTGATTTTCTTGTCTAAAAAAAAGGCAATAACTAAAATTGAGGAAAGTGGCTTATATTAAATTTATCTTGAAGACATATTTATATCTGCAAAATAATTTCAAAATATTCATTAAAATTTTAATATATGCAGAAAAAAATAATTTTTCTGAGGGGAATTTTATTTTTGTTGATTCCTAAAAACAAGTATAAAAATAATGAACGTGGGAATACGTGTTGTATATTTTGTAGTAGCTACCTCGCTTGCTATATCGTGATAATAGTAAAAAAAAAATATGCGTGAACTCTCAAGCGAGTTATACAGACCGAGCGGCCGCCCTGATGGTGCCGTCAGCGTATAGGATAGAGGATATCATGTGGTCATCACAACTAGCACCGCAGCCGTTAATCTCAGTTTTATAAACCGGAGTCACTACTTATTTATTCAAGTATCTCCTCATTTGTTCTAGCGAGGCTGAGTTGTCCCCGTTCCATACCCACTTAGTCACAGAAAGATTCTGAAAGCGCCTGGGATCAAACCCTGGACCTATATGGATTTGTAGTCAGAAACTCTTACCAATACACAACAAAGACAGTCTAGTTGTCATACTTGTTTAATTAAATGTTTATTTGGTTAATAAACTACGTAAACATCACATATGTATCTGGAGCACAAAGAAATCTAAACATAGGCCTACATATTTCAGCACATGACTCACAAACTTATTTAACCTTTGACATACATTATATTTACCACCTCACACCAAAAACAAACATAAAAAGATCTTAGTATCGGATTATAAGGCTTAAACTATTACAAATTATTAACTTATTTTATTTACCTTAATTTGGAATTGAACAAGTGCTACTTGGGGGTTAGAATCAAATACTTTTTAACAAGGACATAAATGTAGAGTTAAAAATAACTGAATTTGTTTCATATTTATTCTTCAACCAGACTAGTAACTCACACCGGTGGCCATATGGTCTAAGGTGTCAGGCCCACAATAGAATGGATCAATGGTGACGGAGGACTTGGAGGTTTAAATCTCGGTTTGATTCCTTGGGAGTTGTTTCCAACCTGTGATTTATCATCGCGGATTTGCTAGTTCCTTTCCAAGCTAATGCGGGTGCACTTGCTATAGGCTAAAGTAATCAGCTTCTCCTTTTAAATTAATATGTTAGTTACCTTGTATTTAGTATATCTTATTAAAAACGTTATAGGAGCTTATAAGATAGGGCCATAGTGTAGTCCGTTAAGGTAAGATTGTTATCTTTAAGGGTGAACTGAGATTTCATATTATATATATATATATATATATATATATATATATATATATATAAATATAAGGGATGATACCATTGAAGCTTTAAAACCTGCAGCTTAGTATCAAAAATATTTGAGTTTATAGGATTCGAGAAAATATTGGAGTCTAAATTTAAAAAGTATGTGACTATTTTGTGTTGAAGTTTAACCTATTTTTATTATTATTATTATTATTATTATTATTAGCACCTCGTCTTACTACCCATTAAAGTTAAACGTACTTACACTAATGTGTAATGGTAGGGTGGCTGTGAGATTAAATGGAGGACCTACAGTTTAACTTTGAATCCGAACCACGGTGGAGGCCTGGTATTCCCCACATTCACAAGCTGTGATTAATACACGTCTTGTCAGAGTTGAAGGAAGGGTTTGGCAATCCGATAAATCTGTGCCGGGACCGAGGATTGATCCCCGAACCTCAGCACAGAAGTACAACACCTTACCCCCTAGACCACCAGGTCACCCCAAGTTTAATCTAGACCTCCTATATTTATGATTGATAGCTTATACCAACATAGTTATAAAATAAACTTAACCAAATTCCAGATACTAATTTATCTATACCTTAACTGAATGTATTATAAACAATATCTTAACATTTAAATACTAATATGTTTTATTTTAAAAATAAGTTGTTCATTCAAGCTATCCTTATAGGTACACCAAAAAGGTAGGACTAGTGATGGGATTTAAAATAAAAACACCCGAATTGGCAGCGGAGGAAGAGTAAAAAACAATTTATAAAAATACATTTCTAGTACTATACATTTGCCCGTAATTCTAACCTTGACCTTACGGTCACCAGTAATTCGTTTATTATGAGATTATCACCTTAGACCATGGGGTCAAGGATGAAGATGTTACCAATATATTTATTCTTGAGTAGTGTTAACTCATTTATTTATAAATACTTTATTTGAATAAACTGCCAACTCTTTTTAAATAGTAATAACATTGTAACTACTAATGAAAATATACATAGATCTACCTTGATTAAAGGTACGTCCTGTAAACTATTTTTATGATATCCTTCTCAATGTAATTTTTACCTCTTTGATGTTAATACTAAATTGTTTAGTGTCCGTTTGAACCGGATTTATTTTAAAGAGATTAAAAATAGAATAATTACGACTTCATTTCCCGTCTTTGCCGGATCTTTTATTATTATTTTTTTGCGATATTTTGAGATTCATACGCTTTCCTAAGTTCTTAAAAAAGAACCTAGCACAAACAAATAGCCAGATTTAAAATTCGCGGCGCAAGGGGTGTACAAGCACAGTTTCCCCCCAGCGTTATCGGTGATCCATCAAACATCAAAGGGTATGAAAATGCCCCTAATCTCGAATAGATTTACTCGTTCACACATTCGTGTTTATGTCTGCCAGTAGTGTCTTGTGTTTACTCTGGAAATGGACCTCCAAGGAATCCAGCCCATTATTTATATAAAAATAGGACTGAGATATATGATGGCAAGAAGCGTGTTAAACAATCCGACACCTTAGATCAGTCGGTAGCATGCCTGTCTACTGAGCTAAGGATCTTGGGTTCGATTCCTAGCATGGCCTAAAAATTTATCATTGGTGAAATGTGGGTTTAACCTTTCACAGTGATGAATTAATGGGAAGGGACTGGATGTTGTGCCTGGCCTAGTCTTAAGTTAGAACATAAGGTATATGAAGCTACAACAAGCCTAGCAAACCGGTAGTGGATAAATATATGGCATGAATAAAAAAACTGACCTTGACTACAGGCAGAAAACAGTGATGGATGTGAGCTTGTTGTGGTTTGTTCTATTAATTACCTTAAACAAATATTCTTTAATGACAACTTTCAGATCATATCTAAATAAAGTTAAAGTAACTAGTAGAATTAGTTCTTGTCCAAATGGTTTACAAGCCGTTTCCATTTCATCTTCCATATTAAGCAAGAATGTTTGCCGTTTCCGACGGAAAACCTCTTGAGTCTGAGCCTCAACAAATAGGGATCATGTGTGTACAATAGATGCGTGTTCGTCATTCGACAAACAGTTTGAAAAGTGGTTCATGAAGAGGCGAACATTCGACATCAGGCGAATGCTACATGTGTACCACCGACCTTATGTGATGATAGTTTAATATACTCTATGGCAGTGTTTCTCAAACTTTTTTATTTTGTAAACCTAGGTCGTGAGTAAGAGTTACCCCCACGATATAATTTACCCAAATGACAGGTCAAATATCAGGTATTAAAAGTAAAAAACATCCCCCAGTCATTTTGAAAATTCCCCACCACGTTTGGTTCTCCTTCTTGTTTTCTCTTGTCATTTTGCCAAATTTCCTTTGAAAGCTGTTCGCGTACTCGCTGAAAGTCACGCACGTAGCCTTGGGGTATGCGTACCACAGGTTTATAACCCACTATTCTATGGAATTAAGAACTTAAATTTTTTTTGCCACACTTACAAAAATACGCCACCTATATCTATCTTGAGTTAGTTATATCCAGTCCACCTCATCACACCCTATCTTTCAGACCAATCAATACCCTGAGGGTGAGCTGGCGATCTAGGGGCAAGGTGTCAGACTTCTATGCTGGCACCCGGGGTTCAATCCTCGGTCCCGGCACAGATTTATTTGATTACCAAACCCTTCCTTCACCTCTGACAAGACATCTTGTGAATGTGAGGAATGCCAGGCCTCCACCGTGGTTCGGATTCCACGTTAAACTGTAGGTCCTCCATTTCATCTCACAATCACCCTACCATTACACATTAGCGTAAGTCCGTATAGCTCGAATGGGTAGTAAGATGTGGTGCTAATAATAATAATACCCTGAGAATGGTTCTAGATTCTCCCATTCACACTATATATACACTAAGTTAATACTAACCAAGAAAAGAGCGTATAACCCGAATGGGTAGTAAAAGGTGGTGCTAAAATACCTTTAATAAAAACCCAACTAAAGCCAGACTATTCTTTTGGTGTAGTTCGTGTGGACTTTCTTATAAACTTCACCATATTCTTGTGGCACCCCTAGAGGACCAAAGTGGCGCCTCCTTTGAGAACGACTGATCTAAAAGCTCGTATTTTTAGATGATTCACCAACATTAAAAATTAATAATAATGCAGTATTTCCTGATCTTCGAAAGGCATTTTCAAGTCAAAGTTAAATGGAGAAATAAACTAAAGAACAGTTTAAATAATTTTACGTAACATAGTTAGAAAACAACAGTAACCACAGGTGACTACGTAACTCTGTAAAAAAGGGGAAATGAGGAAACCGATATAGCCGTGAGTGTAGAGGTAATAAAAATAAAAGGAAAGTGAAACAAAGGCAGTTACAGAACATTCACCTTTGTGAAGAGACAATTTAAAGGTCAGGACTGAGGTAATGGTGGGTAGAACAATGACTGGGAAGGAAGAGCCATTTGTGAAAATACGAAATGTTCGCTGAAAGTGGTTTTATTTCAGTGTTGAAATTAGTACTTCCGCAATTCCGGGATAAATTCATCTTTATTAGATGAGTAGCAATGTATAAAGAGGATGTGAGAGCCCATGTGATAAATCACATGTTGAAAACCAACCCTAATCATGTTTACCACCTTTTTCTGAGATGACTCGGGGATTAGGATCATAACTTGTCAGTGGTTCTTAACCTTTTATTACTCGCAGCCTCCTAAATAACCCAACATGTTTTCGCTACCCCCTAGTTTTTCTAACATATTAATCATTAAGCTTTATTCTAAAATAGTGGCTCTATTTATTGATTATAATAACAATCACATAAAAAAAACAGAAATTAACTTACCTAAATGAATTTAATCGGAACACTTCTGATGAACACTTTACACTAATTTGTCTATTATTGTTTCAATTATATTACTTAATTATATTCACATGCAGGAGTTGATTTGGAGTCAATTGCACTGCTTCCTTTTAATATTTAGCATTGTAGAAAATCCCTTTTCACATAAATAAGCAGAAACAAAGGGGAGTAAACTTTAATGGTGCTGGTAAACAGATTTGATTTATATTATCCGTGCTTCCCCTCCCCTTCATCATCCGGAAAAGCGAAAGTATACTGGACCTACATGCTTACGATCATCGAATTATTTCTTCCAAAACGTTAAATCTAGTATAGCAATAATAATAATAATAATTATTATTATTATTATTAGCACCGCGTCTTACTACCCGTTCGGGCTATACGCACTTATGCTAATGTGTAATGGTAGGGTGATTGTGAGAAGAAATGGAGGACCTACTGTTTAACGAGGAATCCGAACCACGGTGAAGCCTGGCATTCCACACATTCACAAGTTGTGATTAATACGCGTCTTGTCAGAGGTGAAGGAATGGTTTGACAATCAGATAAATCTGTACAATTTAGGATAATTGACTTCATTAATAAACAAATAACATTTTAAATGATTTTTTCGAAGCTCCCAAAAAACCTTTCGTGCCTCGCGCCTCCCCCCCGGTTAAGAATTACAGTTATAGGGTAACCCAGGGTGATTTGTATGACACCAAATATGTCAACGTCGACAGTATAGCAGAATTATTTAACCGTTACAATGTTTCAGTCCAAATTTCAAAGGAAGAACCCGCTCTGATAGCTACTGAAGTTAGTGTATTTACTTTAGCGCATTCATACGACAAGTAATATAATCTGCAGCTGTCACGTTTGATATATATTATCAATACCTCTAAAATAGCACTAATAATATGGTAACATAATATCAATGTTGGCAAAAAAAGTATGTTTTTATTTTCTAAAAGGCACTTCGAATGAAGATTGTAGCTTTCATATTGTCTATACAAATTGCTTAACCTATAGGGACAATATTCAAACAAATACACGGATATACGAGATACTTTAATCTTCTACCCAGGTGAATGGAAATAGTATCATTGATGGAAAGCATTAATTTCATTTTGTATCTATGTTTCACTCATTTTAAAAGTTTAAGACCGGCTCATTTTACAAATTCTTATCAAATCTACTTATTCCGTCCTTCCATAAGGACAAAATGTGAAAAACTGTAGCCTACATAATGTAGAATTAAAATTATACTTCTTATTCCGGAATAACCAGTGGTCCGGTTGACGCCTAACCAGGGAAAAAAAAAATTCTGGGCCAGCCTCGTTCATTCCGAAACAGGTGGCGGGTCAGTGGCGTGTTATGGCTTATTGCCAAGGTAAACAGAGTTTTTTTTAAAAAATCTGTCCCGATGATATATTCCCAGTTATTAGCTCCTTATTTGACCAATAACACTTAGGGTTATGCTATACAAACCTCACATTAAAATGTATTTTCGTTTTTACCTGGTCTATAAGTGTTTTACTGAGTGATGATAAAATTGTACTCTATGTTCAGAGTTTGAATAAATTCTGTTTACCCTGGTAACACGATGCACCACGCCAATAAGGTAGCCTTCTCCTTAAACACAATAATAATTATACACCATTTGGGATGGAGTCAGCTAATAAAACGACTCAATCGAATGTTTAAATTAGAAAAACAAACTATGTATATAGTAAGTGAGTTTGTTATTTCACTGCCCTTTAGTTGGACTGATCACTTAATTTGTCACCGCTTTGTAAACTAACTGTAGTAAAAATTACTACACGCTCTATCGTTAAAAGTTAAACTTAAATAAAGTTAAACATTTTACAGTTTTTTCTCATCACCACGTCTATTATTATTATTATTATTATTATTATTATTAATATTATCACCGCATATTTCTACCCGTATGGGCTATACGCACTTACGCTAATGTGTAATGGTTGGGTGATTGTGAGATGAAATGAAGGACTTTCAGTTTAACGTGGGATCCGAACCACGGTGGAGGCCTGACACTCCCCACATTCACAAGTTGTGACTAATACACGTCTTGTCAGAGGTGAAGGAAGGGTTTGGCAATCAGATACATCTGTGCCAGGCCCGAGGTTTGAAACCCGGACCCTCAGCACAGAAGTCCGACACTTTACTCCTAGACCGCCAGGTCACCATTCACCGCGTCTTATTTATTACCTGTTCAGGCTCTACACATATGTAGCCTATTAATTATTCTAATATGAGAGTAAGTGTGAAGAAGGACGCATGATAAAGGTAGTCTACCTGTATTTGCCTGGAAAGAGATCGGAAAGCGATTAAGGCAAAACCACCCTCAGTATAACCGCCAGGGGTATGAAACCTGATCTCCCCGTGATCGGCAGTCTAGTCTATTGCGAGAGTGACATTTTAGAAAATGCGGCCACCGAATCGGATTTTTTTACGGTGTTAATCATTTAGATACAAATAAGTAATCCCAACATTGATGTCTAAACATTTATTCCCCGGCTATTTTAGTGTTTTATGCAGAAGATCAACATATTAGCTCAGTCGGTAAAATGTCGTCTGTCTACAGAGTTAAGGGTCCTAAATTTGATTCCTGGCATGACTGTAATATTTATAACTGGTGAAATGTAGTTTTCATCTTTCACAGTGACCGGCCCCGAGTTCGATTCCCAGCTGTATTCATTGGGATTTTTTTTCCAGAAGAGGAATCACCCCAAAGGTCACCAGGGTTTGGTTAATTAGGCTTAAGTTGGGTTTAAGTGTTTCCACTGGTTCCATACCCTAATACTCACAATCACTATCACCTCATCTCATCCGGACATGGGAAGAGCCTGAACGGAAGGGATGTACGATTAGTACATTCGGGAGGCCCCTGGTCATCGGTACATTAGTACTGGCTAGTCTTTACACTACTGGGCTACGAAAGATGTAGCCCAGACCATTGCTTCAAAGTCAAGAAAATTATATTAGAATTAAAATCTAATATAGTATATAATCTTTAAGCTGCTAAATCTACAAGATCATTCTTTATTTAACTTTGAAGGCTACTAGTTTATTTAACCTAAAACTTTATTTTAAGTTAACAATACAACTAGTTATTAAAGGTAGTCTCGTTAATTAGATTAGAGTAATAATGTTTAGTATTATTTTATATGAATTATTAAAACTTAATAAATTGTATTAGAACTCATTTGAATTAATTAATAAAGTGTACAGTAATAACGAACTATTAGATAGTAGAAAAATGTGTTTAGAGTACATACTACTATAATAATTAAAAGTATTTTGTGGCTTTGAATTCTTAATCTAATAACTTATATAAAAATTCTAAAAATGGCAGTAACCCCCCTCTTTAAGTGATGAATTAACGACTAGAGGCTGGTTGTTGTGTCTGTTCTAGATTTAAGTTAGTTTATAAGACGTGCGCTGATAAAATCATTCGGTTCAAAAAGTGCACGTTGAATACCTCAAATAATTGTTTAAGAAAACTCAAAAGGGATTTATCAGCCACAATTACTGTAACAATGGCTTTTAAATTTACACCCGTTATTTCATGCAAGGCCGTATTTAAAGCTGTGGAGTTCCCAGGGCTGTACAAAATTGAAGAACCCAAAATTAAACAAATATTTTTCTTTTCAACATTTAGAAATTATATATTTTTTTTTTCTTTACAAAACTAGCTGTTAAAAGCTCAACGTTAAAGATATTATTTAAATAAGGAACCATTGGCATTACAATAAATTAGATGGGTTTAAAACAAAAAAATGTATTATACATTTTGTTTGTGTTCAATTAAGCTTAAAAAAAGGATAAAACATGTCAAATTTTTTAATTGATGTAACGGTTTGTATATGTCCTGATATGTGGAGGCACAGGGCTTCCTTTAAATCCAGGCCTAATTATATATATATATTATATATTTTTTAATGTTTTAGTAACAAAACGTTGGTAAATAATACATTAAATAGATGGCTAAACAAATACAATAGATAACAATCGGTAGTGGCTATATTATTAATATACATTTTTTCACGGGCCACCTAAAAAAAATTCCAGAAATACTTAACTTTAGTTTGGATTATGTTTCTTTAAGGGATATTGCATCAGGGTGATCACGTACAGGGATGTTGCGTCATGGTGATCACGTAGGACTACCATGTGGTCGATTCTTTCTGTACACATACGATCATCTATATAGTGTGCAACAGTTCAAACGATAAAAGAATAAAGATAAATATTTGACAGAGACAAAAAAAAAAAAGGTACACAAATGCGAAAGAGCATTGTGTTATGGTAAAAGGTTGAGAAAAAAAGGACATAAGGGTTGAATGGTTTGGTAGAGTCAGAAATGCGTACATATGAAACCTGCTTCGGTTGTCAAATAATCTAAGGTGTTACTATCGTGTTTGACTGGCCTGCTGATAACAAAGAAATTACGGTTTGAATGCCGGCTGGGTCTACTAAGGGTGGTTTTTCCTAAATTGTTTCCCACTCTTCTTCCAAGCAAATGAAGGCAGATTACTTCTAAAGTGATTAGTTGCTCATCCCTCCTCCATTATTTTAATTATCATATATGCCTGTAACTTAAACACATAATAAGACGTGATAAATAATATGAAGAGTTTAAGAAGTGGTGAGGATTATAGTTATAGTGAATTTATAATAAACTTAGACTAATGTACTCTGTATGGCGTACCAGAGAAGAAATATGAAAATTAAAATTAATTTCAATGGTCCATTTAAAAAAATGCACACCAAGTCTTACTACCCATAATAAACATACGCACTAAAGGTAGAGATTGTTATTATTATTATTATTATCATCATCATCATCATTATGAGTGATTATAAAGGTTTAAGGTATAGTTAATATACCAACATTTTGTGAAGGGAGATTGGAAACAATTTCGGATAAAACATCTCATTGATTCCTCCCATAATTCGAAGCTAAGACTTCCAGTCACAGGTAAATCGAAAAGATCGAGATTGATGCCTTTATTCAAGTGCCCACCACCTTGGGTTTTATTGTTAAATAGCACTACTAATTTGATATAATTTGAATAGTAATGATGATTTAATGGAACATAATAAAAACTGTTTTCTTTTAGACTCTATTTAATACATTTTTATGTAGATCATTTCTAGAACACTAAAACGCCGATATTGGATTTAAGTCAATTTATCCAAACACACATAATAAATAAATTGTACTAACATGTGTATAGAAAAAGGGTGAGAAAACCAAATATAAATAGTTATAATAAAACATACCTCTCCGAGCGAAGCACGCCATTCGGGCGACATAATTTTCTTGCCTGTTAAGTGTTTATTTGTATTTAATATTTAAGTAAATAAGAAAAGTAAAGAAGAATGCATACATTTATAAACGGAAAATACTAAACTTTCAACAAAATAACAAAATTGATTGGCACGAAAATGCCCTCGATAAAGTTGTAGCCTATTTCGTCTAAAAAGTGTAATGGTGGTCTAGGGGTAAGGTGTCAGAATCTGTGTTGGGAGTACGAGGTTCAATCCTCTGTCCCGGCACAGATTTATCTGATTTATAAACCCTTCCTTAAACTCTGATAAGACGCGTATTAATAACATTTTGTGAATGTGTGGAATGCCAAGCCTCCACCATGGTTCAGATCCCACGTTAAACTGTAGGTCCTCCATTTAATCTCACATTCACCCTACCATTACACATTATCGTAAGTTCGTACAACCCGAACGGGTATTAAGACGCGGTGCTAATAGTAATAATAATAATAATAATAATAATAATAATAAGATTTCATCTAAAATATTATACTACTATAAAGCAACATGGTTGACCCACTCATTGCATAAATGTTTACCCACTTTCAGATGAGCTAGAAAATTGAAGTTTGGTAAACTTATAGCTTGTAACCGACGGGAAAATTCCAAAAAGTTAAGAAAATTAATTTTTAACTCCTGAAAAAAATTAAAAATAGTGTAGCAACTTTAAAGTTGGTGTGGACCTTTCTTTGGAGGTTTCTTGTGGATAAACAGTAAGACCTATCAAAAAACGGCTCTGGAATTACATTAGTTTTCATCCACTTGCAAAGAAAACTTACGGGAGGTTTGGGGGTCGAGCCCCCAACGATCGAAGCGAGTAATTTATCAAAAACACTAGGGCATAGTGGGCTTAAAGCTCTATTTCAAAACTACCGGTTTTATAATATGATTTCAAGACATATTTTATATTCACTATTTTTTCATTGTTTTGTAATTCTTGTCAAACTATAATATTTAAAGAAAATATTCTCTTATAGCTATTAACTATTCACTTCAACGTTATAGTTATGGCCTCCAAGACATAAGTGCTGGCATGATTAAGTTTTATATTTCTCCAGCTTTTAATATTTTATGATATTTTTGCTCACCACATTTCACTTGCTATCTGGGATGTAAGAATTTTAATACTAATAAGTTAAAGGCAATTTTTTTTATTTTAACTTTAGAGGAAGTGCACTTACATATTTTTTGGAAGGAGAGTGGGAAACCATTTATGAAGAAAAAAATTAAGGCACACACGTAAACTATTTGAACCTCAACTCCAAGTCATTGACAAACCATATAATATGAGAAAAATATATTCAGCCACGTACCCATTGGAGCGAGAAAAATAAACCATTTGAAGTTAAAATAATTTAAAATTCAAATATATTTGCTAGGTCCAATTCTTACATTTTAACACCATCAAAAATACTTGAATAATAAACAGTTTCCCCTAATAGTCATAAACAAATATACTACCGAGATACTATGATATACAAAAAGAATAAAACATGTAGTAGGCTTAAATTTAAAAAAATAAAATAAACGAACAAACTTGGAAACACCAAAGACTTCTACAATGGTTTCAAAATTATTAATATAAATATACGTAATTTGAAAAATGCCATCAAGACAGGCAAATTGAGACCAGGACCATTGACTTACCGAGCCCATTGTAATGCGTGGCTATAGATAATTTAGATCTCCCAAGTCTCACTATCCATGTACAATTAATTACACAAGCGTTATCTTTCTACATACTAATATAAAATAACATAATATCAAGATTAAAACATGATTAATATGCTAATATGAAATAATAACAAACATTGCTTTAATTGATTCACCTTATTATAAAGCACGTGTGTAGTATTCAATCAATCTACAAAATAAGTAAGGGAATAAACAGTTTGCTTGGTAAGCACCGGTGTTGCCCTAATTACATGACGGTAAGCTCACAAGGTGAGCGGTTTGTATCCGCAACAAATCCCCTTCCAATTAGGACGTATACAAGATCATCCACGCTTTGTACCCAAATTGAAATCGACCCAAATTACCTCGCTTGAATTCGCCGAGATAGTTGAAATAATGTATTTAATTAGATACCAAATAATCACTTATCACATTTGTTTAACCTGAGTATGTCATTAAAGAGAATAGTACAATACATATCGACTGGTTTGTCGATGTTATGTTTTTGTCATTTATCTCTAATTGAGATTTTCAAAATATGCAATTAGTTCTATATACCCCGGGTAGTTTCAATTAATAATAATAATCCATTTATTTTCAATGCTTTGTTCAGGGTTATTTAATCAAGTGAGAAGATTTAGTTTTACAATTAAATTAACAAATTCTAAAGTTACTTACGATCAACATTTTCTAACAAATAAAGATTTAAATATGACAATAAAACATAGCCTAGGACACATACAAACATACAACAGATTAAAATGACTGCTCTCCGTGCGATAGCTTGAGTCTTTCAACAGGGGTACCACTAGGTGCCATCAAGGGACATTAAAAAAAACTCATTTTAAACATGGTTTCACAATAGAGAGGACACAAATATTCATTGTTAGTCAATCGGCCGATTTCCAAAAATATAGGTTCAGGTAGAGACCCAACCCCTTCTTCACATAATCCTACCTCACAAACAGCTTACGAAGACTGAAAATTACTATTACAATGTTCCCTTTATGAAAAACATGTTAAAAATAAGTTGTTTAACAACTGCACACATGGAAGTGCTTTTTTCACTTAGCATTGACACTAGCGAACCCCAGTGTTGATGGACTCAACCTGTCTCAAAGAGTGCAGCGAAACTTTCGTAAGGCTGAGGATCTAGTATATCCTTGTCTTTGGCCTAGGAAAACAAGCAATAGTTACACAACAAGATACAACGATAGTAATTGGACTGATTTGATATGAGATAGAGTTAAAGCTCTGGTGAAACGATAAAGCCCTAACTACATACTTAATACCTGTAAGGTTTATTTATTAGAAGTATTTAACGTACACTTTCTTAGAAAAAAAACTGATTATATCAGCGCACGACTTATAAACTAACTTAAATCTAGAACAGACAGAACACCCAACCACCGGCCGTTAATTCAACAATTTGAAAGGGAAGCCCACATATCACCAAATAATACATTTTTCCATCATGTCAGGAATCGAACCCAGAAACCTTAGCTCAGTAGACAGATACATTAATGAGGAAGCTAAGGTATCGGAGGTACCCGTGAGGTCCTTAGTCTATCGAGAAGTGATCGACTCTACAGGAACCAAATGCTTTGTCCATAGAGTTCCGTGGTCCATCCGTAGTCCGTAGTCCCTTGTCCGTTGCACTTCGTAGAAGTTGAACCAACTTAATTTCCTCAAGGACTGTTACTACGGACTATTATGGGGTACCAATCATAGGGTAGCAAATATATAAACACCGATATGTTAATCGAAATGAAAGTATCAATGATGGACTAGTAGAGGAAACAGTCAAAGTTCTCTATTATTGTATTAGCATGGATATCCACTTCTGATAGCAGTTTCTAGAAAACTTCACTAGTTGGCAATTAATAAATTACGATAATTTCAATTGATTTTATCAAATTTGCTAAAATGATTTTATTTCAATGAGTTTATTTGTGGGTTTTTAAAATATTTTATCATTAGATGATGCAATATCACATGATTAATGGCGGAGTTGGGAAAAGGCGAGAAAAATAATTGTTTTTTTCAGCAAAACTATTTTTGGTAAAAATAAATAAATCAAATATTGATTCAGTACTAACATATAGTTTAATTTGCTTTTCATAGTAATATCAACATTAGTTGAATATCTGTCAAGCGTATTCAGGAATTTAATGACAGCTTTTTATTTGAATTTAAAAAGTTTCTTATCTAATGCCTCTATGATATCACCGTGTGAAGAAAATTAAACTTTAAAATCGTACTGAAGCAAAATTGCGTTTATTTTTACCAAAAAAATATGTTGCTATAAAAACTGCAAAAAACAGCTAGCTTTACTCGCGTGAAAAACAGCCCCACACCATGAGCATTGAGTGAATGGATGCACAAAATTATAGATCACAATACTAGTATATAAGCCTGTTAGCGACAGGTGAACTAATCTTTAATAATTATGATGAAACTTATATTTTTAATATACGCTGTATAACGCAAACCTTTTCACTCACACTAAGAAAGGATTTTTTGAATAAACAAGGGGGTTGAAAATAGGGCTTTCTTGAATTAACTTGAATAATAAACCCGTAATTTGAGGTGTGTTTTGGTTTTTTTAAAGGTTCAGTGCACCATATTAACTTTCTCTCTCCTTTATCTAAAATTTAAGACAGTTTTTAAAACTAGTAAGATTTGTGAAATGAAATAACAAGCATTGTTGCAAAAACATTATGGAAAAATAAAGCATCACATTCCACCAAAAAACAGAAAGAAAATAATATACACTTATGCAGATACATTGAGAAAAGAGGAACATCTTTATCCACCACGAGCATACAATTTCACATTTTTAAAGTGTCTCAGTTTAAAAAAAACTTGCTTATACCTCATAAAATATTGGACCAAATCGATAAAGAAATTTTCGGCAACCAAGTATTTCTGTACCCTTTTGGGTTAGGGGCTGCCTGCCTACAACATTTAAGATTCCTAAGCCATTTGGAATTTGAGAAATTATTTTACTTTTTTGTTTTTAAACATTTCCCCCCATTTTGAGAGCTCCCAATGGGAATTTTCCGTCACCATTCAATCAGAAAGAAAGATATTGAAAATCCGACTCCGTTAGGCTCTGTCCCATTGTTTAGATAAATTTCCAAAGTTTCAGCTTTAAACATGATGAAGAAATAGAGCATCACTTTTCACCAAAGAGCACATATGGAATAATATACACTGTTACAGGAATATTGAGAAAAGAGGAAAATCTCTGTTCACAAAATAGCATAACAATCAATACACACTTTTCAAAGTACCTAAATTTAAAAACATATATTTGCATATAGCTTGGACACTATTGGTTTGATAAAAATATGTTTCAAACAAATATTTTTTATGTTTAATAGTACTATAACTTTACAATGATAAGTTTTTCTTTATCTCAAATAGTTGTGGAGATCTGATCCAAATAAGAAACTTACGTTTATATCAAGTACCCCTTAAATCATTTTTATGAAAAAATGTGGGCATTTACATTTTGTTTGTAATGTTAAACAGGTCTTGAATAAGAAATTTAATAAAATTGCTAGGACTTAAATTTGAGAAAGTCTATTTTATTTCATTTTTGCCCTTCTCAAGGGATTCTTATAAAAACCCTATATATCAAGTTTTAGCCAGATCAGTAAAATATCTATAGTCCTAAATACACACAGACAGAAAGACAAGAAATCGGCTGCGTTAGGTTCTGTTCCGTGGTCACAGACAAGTTCTTTCCTTCTCTGTGTCCGTGGTTTATATTATAATTATGCAAAATTTCATATTTATAAGTATTCTAGAGTCTTCTGAAGGGTTTGGAATCAGAAACACACATACACACACAATAGGAAATTATATATGTAGATACGGATTTAAGAGTTAATATAAGACTATGAAAATTACCTAGTATATAGATGAATATTAGTTCAATGCCAACGTGACCCTTATTTCGAGAGGTCAGATACTAACCTAACCTACCTAACCTAGCCTATTTAACCTAGCCTAACCGAAAAAGAATCCTACCTAACCTAGTCTAACCTACCTAAACTAGCCTAACCTACCTAAACTAGCCTAACCTACCTAAACTAGCCTAACCTACCTAAACTAACCTAACCTAGCCTATCATCCCCTCACTAGGCGTGCTGGTGAATTTCCCCTTTACTTGTCCTACCCCAATAGATTAACTTGTTAACAACTCTAATAGTAAATGTTTGAACTATTAAACTAAATTAATATGTTAAGTTATTGATACCAAGTATCCAAGTGGTCTACGGCATTAGATTCACATTGCATTTGGTTACTCATCGTGGAAATATTGGGAATATTATCCTTACCAGGTATATTAAGAATTTTTTAATATAATTATATTTTTCCTTGAGACGATTCCATATTTTACTCACTCTAATAAGAATGCATTTACTCAATTCCTTTCATACTCATCACTAATATTATGTAATGGTGTTAATAGCTTTTGTGTTAAACGCACATCCATTAAAAATAACATTTTAACCCTTTAAGAAACTTTGTTTATTGTAGATGGAATCAATGATACTCTATTTAAAAAAAACCTTGACCCAGAAATTTGAACTGAGTTTATCTTTTTAGATCTATTTTATGTTTGGAAAAAGATTACATTTTAGATTGTCTCGAACTGATATCATGCCAAGACGACATTATTTCAAAGTCTTATGTAATAAGAGTGTCGGATCGTAAAAGAGGACACTTTTTTATTAAGTGTGCTTCAGTGAAGTATTATACCCTGACAGCCAAGAAATATAAACTACGAAGGTTTATCATATTAAGGGTGCTGTTTATTTAAAACTGTGCTATTTATTATGGGAATGATGGTTCTGAAGCTTCTAAACCATCAAAATCATCCTCATTTACCTTAAAATGTTCCATTATGACTCATTAAAAATTACCTTATGTGTTTGAAGAAAGCTAGATATAATATGTTTCTAATAATTTATCTTGATCTCATAAGTGCAAAATTTTGGGTGACGCGACGTTGAAAATGAGCTGGTTTGACCTTTTAAGATGGAGATGCAAGGAATGCGAAAACAGTTCAATGTTTTTTTGCAGTTTTTATATTAAATCATTTTTTGATCAAAATAAATTAAATATTTCTTCAGTACAAATATAAATTTGAATTTTCTTCACACGTTGACCTCAACAGTTCTGAATATATGTTAAAAGTGTCAGTGACCTGGTGGTCTAAGGATAAGGTGTCGGACTCCTGTTCTGGCAGTCTGGGGTTCAATACACGGCCCCGGAACAGATTTATCTTATTGCCAAACCCTTCCTTCACCTCTGACAAGACTTGTATTAATCACAGCTTGTGAATGTGGGGAATGCCAGGCCTCCTACCGTGGTTCGGATTACACGTTAAACTGTAGGTCCTCCATTTAATCTTACAATCACAATCACACATTAGCGTAAGTGCGTACAACCCGAACGGGTAGTAAGACGCGGTGCTAAATAATAAATATAGACGTTTATTGTCTTGTATATTGAAACTTCTATATTCTTTTTTGTATCTTTTATCCCCGGTAAATTTGTTACTTGTTACCATTATCAACTAATTTAACCTTATCTTGAGTAGACCTATTTGACGTAAAATTGTTTATACAAAATATATCAAGCTACTTTCGAATGAAACACTTAAGTTTTTCCTTTCTTTATTAAACTTAAATATCTCCTTACTTCAATTAACAATGAATATTATTAAAACCTAAGCACTAGATGTATTTTGATCTAGTATAGTGTGCTACTACTTGTTTACGTTATTTAATGAGTATCTCCGCCATATTGATTACCAGTTTTTCTGTCAAGACAAAAAAAAATCGAAACTTAGAAATCTTAGGATGCTGGGCAGTCTTAACATTATTATTATTAGCAGCGGGTCTTACTACCCGTTCGGCTATTAATTAGGCTAATGGATTAGGAATTTGTAAAGCTGAAATTAGAGGGAGTGAGCCAACATTTCTGTGGAGGGAGAGTGGAAAACCATATTGGAAAAAACCACCTCCAGTTCACCCAACCGAGATTCGAACCTTGATCTCCCCATCCTGGGCAGTCAAGCTCAACTCGAGACTAGCGCGATAGCCAACTACGCCGCCGAGGTGGGTATAAACAAATATAAATTCATACTTGGATATACTATAAATTGACAACTAACTTATAGTTACAAAATTATTTTATGAAGATTATAAAAATATGGATATGTTGAGATTAGTCATTAAGTGACACTCCAGTCGGAAAAGATTTGCCTTCCATGAACTAAATCTTCCTCAAAATAATTTTCTGGGGTACAGCGCTGTAAAAGATACATTTTAGACCTCACATGGGATCAAGTTGTTGCAGGGTCATCTCTAGAAAGAGTTCAAGAACGCTGAACAATTGGGGTTGGCTAGAAAGTGTTTCACCCCTAATAATTCTTTATTAGACAAAATAAATGAACGTTTCCCACGGACGGGTATCTCGTGTTAGTGCGTGTGACCTTCCATTCCAAGGCCGTTGCTCCCTAGTTCTGGAAATAGAATTTTATCCAAGCGAAAGAGATTTTTCTTGTTTTTTTCTCTCAAGAGTAAAATGTCCGTTTGGGAAACGACACACTTGAAGAGTCTTATCTCGTTTTTATTGGTCTCTCCTCTACTTGCTCAACACTTCACAAGAGACAACATTTCAAGGGATTTGGATAAAACCCTCAAAGGGTCTTCAACATTGCTTCCATAACGGGTCAACAAGATAAAAAAAAAACGCTTACTTTACTTGAAAATATATTATGTTTACTAGCATTATCTGTAAATTTGTCTGACAATTTTTTATTTCTCCCCTCCTATATATATAGTGGGGAGAGAGATAAAAAAAAATATATATATAGGGAGGAAGAAGATATTATAAAATTTATTTTAAAAAATTACAATAAATACAATAAATATTAGGGGTGATTTAAATAAAATATAAAATAGATTTGAACAGAAGGGCAGTGAATAATTAAATAATTAAATTTTCATCAGACTATATCATTAACTTTTTTTGTTGGATTACCTTAAGAACACTGCCAAGTCATTAAGTCAAGTGAAATTGAAGGATACTAACAATAACATTTTGAAATAAATAGTATTTAAATCATTTCAATTATTTTAATCATGTATTGTCCTTGATTAAAATTTAATTTAAAATGTTTTTAATTGTAAATACCACTCAAATTTGTCTGACTTGATTATATAAGTTATTTCCTCAAAAAATAAAAGTTGCAATATTTGAATTTAATTTAATAAATAATAATAATAATAATAATAATAATAATAATAATGGTAGTCTGGGCTACAGAATTCACAGCCAAGTTTGTGAGAAAAAAAATCAGTACAAGTGTATCATTTCTATAGGGACGCCCAAATGTACAGTACTAATCGTAAATATCCCGATGAAATGAGGTAATGGTGACAGTTAATATGAGGGTGTGTAACCAGTTAAAATACTTAAATCCAACTTAAGCCTAGTTAACCAAATGCTGGTGACCGATGGGGGTAATTCCCCTTTCGAGAAAAATACCTAAGGTAACAACCGAGAATCGGTTCCGGGACCCCTAAGCTAGGAGCCAGGCGAACTAGCCACTACACCATGGAGGCCGATTAATTTTATAATTAATATCCCTTTAATTAAAATGTATTTAACTTTATAATACAATATTATATTAATTGTATTTTTTTTCATAGATTTTATAAATCGACTGCTTGATGTGGCGTAGCAACTAAATTGTAAAACAGCTTGCCTAAACCTTTTTCATATGTATTTATTTATATTATAATTTTTATTAATAATAATTTCTATTCAAACGCTGTTCATGGCCCACGCTGTACTGTTTTCAAGGTCACGGTAGGGTTGCTAGGACGCGCAAGTGAGCCAACCGACCGGCCGGCCACTCTGGCGTAGCTCCGTGTAATCAGGTCAGGTGTAAGGTGGCAGATCCCAGCCTTGACATCATTTTAACGCTTTCGTGAGACTCGAGCCTCTCTTACGGAAGATTTACAATTCAAATATACAAGATATATTATTATCAGGCTTTGGAACCTCAAATCATTTAAGGGTATTCGAGAAAATAACAGATTCGAGATTAAAATAAAAATTGTATATATATTACCCCCCCCCCCCTTTTCAAAATGTNAATGTTAAATTGGAATTTGATTTTATATCGTAGGTCAGCGTAAGAATAATTATATGGAAATATTAACAAAACCCCAGCATTATTTTAACACTTAGTTTCCCCCCTCTCCACCACCACGTCTTGCTACCCACTCGGTTTATACGCTTATGTACTAGTTACGCTAGTTGTTTTAGGGATAATGGAGGTCATATTTACAGAAAGTGTAGCAGGATTTTCGTCGAGGTAGAGTGGTGAAACCACCCTCAGTACACCCGACTGAGATTCGAAACTTGATCTCTCAAGTCATCGGCAGTCTAGTCTACTGTGAGAGTAGTGCTTTAGACCACGCAGCCACTGAAGTGGGTAGTATTTAACTGAATGTATGACTGTTATAATGAAAGTATCTTAGGAAAAAATGTTAACATTTTGTTATCATATTCAGTTTATTTTATTTTGTTAAAAGTCTACTCCGATCTCCTATTGTGTTCATAATATTTGTCCAAGATCCTGATACGAGATTCTGGATTCGAAGATAAAATGAAGATTTGATTTCGAGATTTAGATGTGTAAAATAGTGGATTAGACTCATCTGTTGTTTGATCTAGTAAAAATGTCAGTAGAATATATTGTATAATATCTATTCATTCAACTAAGAGTGTTAATGAAAGAAAATCAAAATTGAATATTTCAAAAATAATTTTAAGTTATTTATATTTCTCTGTTATAAAGTGTTTTTTTTTACTGACTATACAAAATAACTTCACCACAAAGTCATCTCAAAAGACGGGTTTGTTTCAAATTATATGAAGGTTAAGTTTGCATCTAAGTCATATAAGGATTAGTTAAAAAAAAAATCAAATTCTAACATTCATTTAACCTGAGGGGTAAAAAGCTTACCTCATGTGGTTCCACAATAGCGTGGCAGTAGCCCATCAAAGTAAGACCACTACCTTTCGCGGTAAAAAATATCAGTATACTTTTGACTAATTCAAATAATTGTAAGTATTTTAACAAGTAACATTTTGTCTACTCACATATTTTGTCTAATAGTATTTGTAGCTTAAATAATGTAAACTTATTGATTAATTTAAATCTAATTTGTTGCACACATAGGTTAATAAGTGACACCCCCGATTTAAATAGAGCAGTGTTTTCTAACTAGTGTCTCTCTATTCGCAAACGACACGTTAATATACACAAAAGAAAGAAACATCTACTATGCATCACTAGCAACACAACGGTACTTGAAGACGTTAGAAGCATGACTTTCCAAATGGAGGGTCAAAGTGAATACTGAAAAATCTACGGCAATGGTTGTGACAAGAAAAAGATTACTACCACCGGAAAACTTCACTCTCTATCAGGAAGAAATACCTTTTAAAAACCAAACTAAATACCTTGGTATCAACATTGACAGAAGCCTCACTTGGGCAAACCACATAGAACAAACCAACAAAAAAGCGAAGGCAGTATTTATACAACTATACCCAATACTAAAAGGACAACAACTAGGTCAACAAACCAAACTAATGATATACAAGAGTGTTATACAGCCAATTATGCTCTACGGCTGTTTAGGGTGGGGATATGCAGCGAAGATGCACGTTACCAACTACAGACAACACAAAATATGATCCTAAGGGTGATAACCGGGGTGTATAGAAGAACAAGGACAGATAACATTCACATCTTGACAAACAGCAAGACACTGATAGAAATTTTCAAGGAGAGAAGAGACAAATTCTACATTCAAAGTGCAGCACATGTAAACCCCA
>CABEEJ010000189.1:0-60804 GCA_901482245.1 Timema douglasi
TCCTGCACAGAAGCCTCCCCTTTTAGTCGCCTCTTACGACAAGCAGGGTTTACTGCGGGACTATTCTAACCCCGTCCCGCAGGGGGGGATAATGATGATGTTTTGTAGTAAAACTAAGGTGGTTCAAGGATAATGTGAAAAGTACCAGCGCATCTCTTGACCTTAGTTTCTTGTGTTAATTTGATGAGTTTTTATGTATCATTCTTAGTAATAAAAAACTTTTAGATGACAGTAAAATAAATTAAATGCTATTTTTCAGAAATCTAGTGTGTAAATTAAAAAAAAAAATAAGTAATTACTTCTCTTAAAAGTTACTTATTAATTTTTTCTTATAGTAGACTGCAATATTATTAATCCAATAGTATAGGTATCAATAAAGCTTATGATCAACATTTTTAGCTGTTTAGTTTTTTTTAAAGAGCAAATTATAAATTTAAAATATATCAATCATACAAATCAGGGCTAAATTTAGTCAGAATTTAAATTACACAATTTTGTTCATATTTTGTAGAAACATTTTATGGACATATTTGGCACTTTGCTCCCTGGGATGAACTAAAAATTCTTTTACAAGTAAAGCAGTAGCTGTAAATAATTTATAAATTATATATTTAATACAAGCAGGCTAAATCTTGAGCTTTCTGAATATATAATAATGCGAGTTACATATTATGAGTTGAATTTCCCTAATTGGTTAACATTACCTGAACAATCTGCCAAACAAAATAAAACATTTCTGCTTTTTAAATCTTTGTATATGAGAAGCAGTGTTTTGATTGCTGAAGGATCCACAAAGCAAATTGACATCATGTCCAGGATGACACAAGAAGCCTAAAACAAATGAACAAACTAAAATTACAGTATGTATAATATTTTAGCACCGTGTCTTACATGTTCAGGTTACAAGCATATATACTAATTATGCCTATGAGCTAGGTATGAGGAAGGTTGAGTTTAGAGGAAGTGTATCCACATTTGTGTGAAGGGAGAATGGAGAAACATTTTGGAAAAAATCGCCCTCAGTACACCCAACAGGGATTAAGACCCCGATCTCCACATCATTTACAGTATAGTTTAACATGATGGTGATGCCTTAGACCATGCAGCCACCAAATAAGGTTCCTTTATAAATTGCACAACAACCTATCATGTTTTTTACTCTGTTTAATATTTTTTTTGTTAACTGTTCAACTAATATAGTTTCTATTCAACACAAATGTAAGTCGGCTTTGGGTTAGTAACTTTGTAAATACGTTGCCTACCCCATTAGGAAATGACGTGATTAGGTATGTATGTATTTATTACCTTAATAAAATTGCATTATATACTCTTTATAGATCAAGATACTCCCAAGATTTCAAGAAAGGGGAGAAAAAAAAATCAATGCCTAAAGTTGTGGTTTTAATTTGAACAGATTTTATAGTAGGCCTTCTTATATTACCAAACCAATGATATTTCTAATTTAAAAAAAATGTGAGTTGCTAAGTGTAGAGGAGTAATAGGTTTCTTTCTGTTACCCAGATCTACACAGTACACATATGCAAAAGGACTGGCACTTAGTTTTATCAGATCATTCAAATATATATGGTTTTAGATATGAATTTATATTTAATTTATGACATGTTGATGATGTGAATTGAAGAAATTTCTGAATAATCTTGTCTTCACAAATTTTTGGACCTTCCATTTTACATTAATAATTGTCTTTCACAGTTTGCTGACTATTATAACTAGTTTACAAACACACATTTGTATTAAATAAGATTATATTGATTTTTTTAAACCAATAATGTGCAGTTGGATACATGATGTAAATTTGCCATTTAGCTATACACTTTTTATACTTCCAATTTTAAGCATTATTTTCCACTAAACTTCTTAATATGAATGGCTTATATGTGCCAAGGATTGAATTTATAGCCCGTGATGGATCCAGGGAGCAATTGCCTCCCCCCTCCCCTGCATTAAAAATAATCAAGAATATTAAAACCAATACCTTAATGTTGTAAAAAATAATTACTCCAACATTTCTTTAGCCCTATCTCTTACATGACCTAAATAACTCTAATATGCAGGAAAGAAGGGAGCATAACACTAAAATTTTCAGCAATAAGACTACTAAGTTTAGTAAGTAAGACAACCAATTATTTATATTAAGATTTATATTTTCTTCTATTAATACTAAAACATTTTAGGCTCATGTAGCCTACATATTTATTACATTTATTGTGACAGTGACTATGTTTTTTCTGTATTAAAATTACAAAATTGTTGATCAAAATTGTATTTTTTTATTATAAGTTCTCTTTTTATTATTGTAATTATTATTTAAAATTAATTTTATAAACTAGCAATAGTATTAATATTATTATTGTTATTAAAATTATTGTTAATTAAAATATTTACTATTTAAAATTATCTTTATAGTCGAAGGAACCTTCTAATCTTGCCCCACAACAGGCCTTGGATATTCCCTTGTTTATAGCATGGCCATACTGAGGGTGGGGGGTGTTTTGCAAGGTTCAATACCTTCCTCCAATAAAGTATTTTTTTATAATAATTTCTGTAACCCTCCTCAATCTCTAAGCAAGTAGCTTACTAGCAGGAAGTCGAACCGGAACCGATAACCAAAATTAACAGTTATTTTTAAAGAATCAGAACCAGAACCCTAAAAAACACTTTTCTAAAAAACTGGAACCGGAATTGGGACCGTTAAATAATTTTAGGTTCAAAAAGGTTCTTAAGGGTATATAAGTTTTATAAGTTGCACACATTTTTTTTTCTTTAGCTTAATTTAATGTTGAAATGTTGTGTTTTCTTCTTTCTCAGTAAGTTCGGAAAGGGCTTGATATATTTTAGTTTACTACTTTGTTTGAAACCACTTTTATAAGGTGGTTAGAAAAGAGTTAATGAGCTCTAAGCAATACACATTAATGAGTTTAAATTCCATAGTAATATCATGACTGTTGCATTATTCACTGTTTTCTCACTTTAATGTTTAAGATAGAGGTTTAAGAAGATGTATTTAGTTATGCTAGACAGCAGATAATACCACATTCCTTAGAAGTTGAAATACTGAAATTAAAAAATTATCTCTTTTGGACAAGCAGTCTAAGCCAATTGTACTTGGTACTTCCTGGAAGTGAAAACTGATAATCTGGTGGTTGGTTGAACAACTTATATTAGAGGGAAGAAGGATATGGAGGGTGGAAAAATTCAAACTTTAAATTCTTTCACTCAAGTTTAAATTAAGTAGCTCAGTGAATGTGTTCCTTGTGTACAGTATAAAGGTGTTATTTGTTGTTGTTAATAAGTGGTTTGAATAATATCATTGCTGGTGCGCGTTGCAGAAACCCCATTTTGGAAGTTTTTGACTATGAGCTTGCCGGTGACGGACCATGATGCAAATTAAAAGGATACACTATGGTTATTAAGGTACTATATATTTTTTTAACTTAACAATTCTTTTGATCCAGAGTGTTATTTCCAAAGTGATATTCCGCTATCCTTTCATGCAAATGTGGATACACTCCCTCTAAATATAAAAATATAACCTTCCTCATTCATTAAAAACCACTATCGAAATTAGTACATTGCCGTAGCCCAAACAGATAGAAAGATGCTGTGCTAAAAAGTTTTTTTTTTTAATTAAAGAACCGGAACACTATCAGGACCCGAAAAGAACTGGAACCTTTAAAGTGTTAGTTTAGAGAACCGAAACCAGAACTTATACAAATTTCAGTTTGACTCTTATAAAGAGTTTATAGAGTTATAAACCTAATTAAGTTTAAAAAACTTTTCCCCAAAGAAATAAAAGAGTATGAATATGGCCCTGATTTATCGTGAATTCACTCTTAATTAGGCCTTTGCGGGAATTACATTTAGACCTCAATAAATTTTAGGTAGGAAATAACAATTTGCCATGGGAATGGTAAAGATTTAAATAATTTTCTAACTTTGGCTAATGTATGTATTTTAAGATTGAAGTCCAACTTTAGCATTCACATTTATTTTTAAAAAAACAAATAAAGAGATTGATGATACATTTGGAAGATTATAGTAATTTGATCAGGAAGGTATCAAATTGTATAGTTTCACATTAGTCAAATGTATGGGTAAATTTCCAAAATTGTTTTGAATTGGGCCCGGAAAAGGCATAAAAACTCTCTTATTTGATTTTAGATATGATTCTGAATAATAGATTTAGATTTTGTGATATTGTAGAATTTTTGAAAATAAAAAATTGTACACACATATATTTATATTTAAATTGTAAGTTTTCCGAATAAAATCTAACTACTATTTTGTCCAACAAGTGCTGGCTAAGATTTCAATGTAGGGTAAAATAAACAACATAGGCCTTATGCAATACTTTAGTTGTGTTTTTTATCAGGCATTTTTGTTTAAATATAAATACATAACTTAAAATAGATTTTATTATTGACTAAATATAAAAATATTCATGGTTTTAGTTTTAATAAACATTTCCACAACTAAATAGCAAAATGTTTAAACTAATTTAAATTAATAAAAGTGAGCCACAACCTTGTCCATTTGAATACCAAAAACTTTTCTCAACTAAGCCAGGGTGCCCGGTTATCTCTTACAAGTTACTGAATCTCACACCAAAGACACTGTTCCTACTCCAAAAAGTAATTATTTTTTCCCCACTTCTTTATTTATCTATTACCGGCACGGATCAAAAAAAATAGATGCCATTCCAAAAATATTAATGCAATGGAAGTTTCTAGTTGAAAATGTGTGTGGTAAATGAGTATTTCATGCATAATTTGATTTATGAAATTAACTTTGGCATTATTTTACCCCAAAAATATGTTTTTCTGTCTGTACTAGGTAGTCATGAAATAAAAGAGAATGATGTTTAGGGTAAGGTAAATTTAACTTTAGTAAATTAATAGCATTGTTAGTGAATATTAAATACAAACGTGACATTGAAGACTATCCTTTTTTAATCTTAAATAAATATTAATTTTTACCCGAAAAATCCTGGAAATGATAATTTCCCGCCCCAGTTTTAGGAACACCTATTTTCCCAATTTTTTTCTGAAGTTCGGGATAGTACTCAGGCCTACTCTTAAACCACCTTTTTTGGCCCCATGTGAATTTTAAATTCTATGAAGTGGTTGATTGGTCATGCCCAATCGATTATACACATGATCATTAAAACAATTGTGAAACCGCCTTGATAATTATTGTATTTTCTGTAAAAAAAAAATTACTACAAAAATCGAACCATTACCTTGATTTCATTAANATTTTGTTCTATGTTTTACACTGACTAAATTGATTAAAAAAATTGTTTGGGCTTTAATTAATTAAATTAATATTTGAATCACAACATATCTTTGATTAATTTTAAATATCTCTTTAAATTAATTAAGAAGTTTGATACAAGAACAGATAAATTGGCTATTTTTTGAAAATTGGTTGATATTAACACTGAATAATTTTATTTTTCCAACATCATGCATCTTACTACCTTTTCGGGTTGTATGCCTTAAGTGTTTGTAAATATGTGTTAGTCTTTTTTACTTTTATTTGTGCTTCATATTTATAGAATTCTATAATATTTATTTAATTACATTATTAAAATTTGTTACTGCACTTGATTTCATACACATATCTACTCCTAATGAGTCCGACACCTTAGCTCAGTCGGTAGCGTGCCTGTCTACCGAGCTAAAGGTCCCGGAATTGATTCCCGGCAAGGCCGAAAATTTATTATTGATGGAAATATGGGTTTACCCTTTCACAGTGAGGAAATAATGGCTGGAGACTGGATGTTGTGCCTGTCCTAGTATTAACATAGATTACAAGGCATATAAAGCTATGACAGAACTAGCAAGCCGGTAGTGTAAAATATATGGCTTGAATAAAAAACTGACCCAGGCCATAGGCTGGAAACAGTAATGGCTGTGAAATAGTATACTAAGTACAATACCTGAGATTTTGGGCTTGACTCTCCAAGAACTGGGGATAAGTTTCCTATTAATCTATATATTTTATGACGTACATGATCCTTATTGGCAAAATGTAAGCCCCCTGCAACTTGAATAATACTGATTCCAGGTATCTCTAAAGCCTAAGACAATAAAATAAAAGAAATTTGTTACTTTTTTTAGACTAAACAATCATAATCAGCAGTTTAATTTATTTACAAGGGTAGTTTTAATTAAAATAAAGATTTTCACTGACAAAAAGTTTAAATAAAATTTGATACACTATTGAAACCTTTTACATTAATGGTTTAAATATTGAAAGGAGCAAAAGAGAATAGTTGTAATTTGTTATTTTAAAATAAAGTGGTTATATACTAAAATATGTGTTAATTATTTTTAGTGAAATAATAACTTACAGCTTGATAACGAGTGATATCAAGATATATGTTTGTTGAAGGGACATGACCAAGTCGGCAAACTTTCGGCCTTTGACCCATTATAATTACACAGAGAAGAGATAGTGCTACTCCAATCCCAAGACCATAGTCTATGTCTAGGAGAACAACTGAGAGAAATGTCACAAGCCAAACCATTCCATCAAATGGGGAAAGGCGCCATGCCCCTGGTAAATCTTTTACCTGCATAAACATGCCTTTTAATGCCACCACAACAATTGATGCAAGAACACACTGAAACAAAAGATTTATTTGAAATAAAATAAATAGATGGTAGCACAAGAAAAATATAAATAATTTTGAATGAAAATTTCTGCCAAAATACCATGTAGTCTATGATTAAAAGTCAGTACAAATAAATTGAATGGTTAAATTCAATATAACAATAATATACATAAAATTATATTATTAGCTATCACATTCAGACTCAACCTCTTAAATTAATGAGTTAAGAATTAATCTGGATACAAGATGAACCAGAATAACTCCCAGTCAGAATGTAAAGCCATAGATTTCAGGTTCAATTTCTGTATCTTTGATTTTATTTTTCAAATAATTTATATTTAAATATTATTGTTCCTTTATGACCTAAAAAAGCTTAAGCACTAGGCTAAATTTTTCTAATATACAATAAAAGAAATTGTATCTGGCATAAAAACTGATAATAGAGCAAGCCCAAATTTAATATGAAACAAGAAAAACTATATTTTAAAAATGTATTCAATAAAATAACTAAAATATACTGAAGTATAAAAAAATTACATTTGGTAGAGGCTGAAAGAAAGGACCAATCAGAAGTAATACAAAAAGCAGCAAACCGCACGATACCACACTCGCAATTTGAGTTTCACCACCCACCGACTCTTGAATCAAACTTCGAGAGAGAGAAGCGGCAAAAGGAATACAAGAAAAAAACGATCCAAATATATTCGAGCAACCCTGTAAAAATAATAAAAATGTATTAGATATTGTATACAACAAAGAAAGATAATATTACTTTATTCAGTGTTCCAATCAGATAGATATATTTAAATCCTTTAGCAAATATACACATGAAAATAGATTTATATAATATTATATTCATTTTTTAACTTGTAGTGATTTACTAAGGTAATTGGGGTACAGGGAGAGCTAGGTTTAGAACATTTAAAATAAATATTGAAAAAATGTAACCGTTATTACTATTATTTAAGTATTGATATCGGCCAAAAGTGATAGCTGTAGAATAATTGATGATTTGAATAGATTTAGTAACTTTGGTAATAAGTTATATCCCATATTATTGAAAGTTTAGATAAAAACAAATATTTTTATATTTATATATATATATATATATACACACACACAAAGTGTTCAAAACACCTACTATAAAAGGGAAATAGAATTTAAAAATTACACATGGACACGAGAATCGAACCCCGAATCCTTTGATCTACCACTAAGCTATCATTGATTTGTCCCTGACTCCAAATTATTTCCATCTTCTAGGCTTTGTTATTCATTCCCCAAACAAGGCTTGGACTTCTTCCACGAGTTTATATTTCTAGTCAATGTTTTACATATTGCTAAAATTCATGATTTAAACTGCTGGATCAAACTCTCTACTACTAGGGTCTGTTTATGGATGAAGCTAGATTCCTTAGAATGATGTATTAAAGAAGAGTGGAAGGAAATAGATGATGAGAGAGGCCAAAGAAGAGGTGGAAAAATAATATAGGAACTTATTATAGGTTATAGACAATGTGGTCAATTTTAATTGAATATACCAGTAAAAAAGTGGAAACTAGAGTTTGGGGGAGAGGTTTCATAAATTATTGGTTTGTTTTAGGAGTGATAATAACAGTGATGATAATAAATCAATTTTGAAGATATAAAGTATGTGTTCAAATTGTCCCCTAAATAAACAAAAGAAAAATATTAATGAAAACACAGTGTGTTACTAGGGTAGAGTAAAAATCTATAATTTAATAGGGTTGGAGATTAGATAGTATTTGTTTCAAATCCGTATGGTTATGAAATAAAAGTTTTTGTTTTATTTACTTACGGAAGCAATTAGTTCTTGATTTGCATCAACACTATAGTTTCTCTTCCGAGCTAGTATTGATGCCATTGACATATTTACAGAAAAAGCAACAATAGCAATCACTAAGCCATCAACTAATATTTTTGGAATCAGCGCCCAAGGTGGATGTGCTGGAATAGGAAGTCTGAAAATAAATAATTAAAAGGAATTTTACTAGCATGTTCCGGTTCATAGTTCTATCAATGTTGTTCATCCAAATTTTACACATTTTGTGATTTTATTATCGGTATTTGTGTTATTCCGTTGCCAATGTAAATGTATATATTTTGTTTTGGAAACAATAAAATTAAAATAAACTATTCAGATGTATCAGATTCAATTCACCCTCCCTCCCCACCATTCTCTTCTCTACCTTGCCCCTCCATTCCCCCAACTACCTTTGCGACCATTGCAGTGCCAACCATCACACCAATTTCCAGACTTTAGTTTGTTATCATAATGCTATCAGTGTTACATTGATAAAAAAACAATAGTTTTTAAAAGTCTTTTATATAATCATTCCTAATAAATAATGGGAGGAGGTTTGATATTGTGATTTTCTGAGGATAAAGATTGGAAGTTACTGAATTCTACATAAATGTAGCCTTCAATAACAATTAATAACATAAAAATGTATTAAAAATCAATGAGAAAAACAATGAATCAGTGTTTGTAACATATTGGTTTAAACAATTATTATTATTAAGATCCACCATTCAAAAAATAATATAGACTAGCTAGTACAAAAGGGGGGATTGGTTTGTTGATATATTTTTTTTCTTTGGTTCCAATTAATAGCTTCCAATTTAGCTACACCCATTTAGTTATATTAATCGAGAAGGTATGATGAAGGTGGAATTTAAAGGAAATGTACTTGTGATTGTGTGGAGAGAAAGTGGAAAACTATTTAGTAAAAAAACACTCTCCCTCAGCATACCCAACTGGGATATGAATCCTGACCTTCCCCATGCAGCCGTCCAGACTAAATGGGCTTAATAGTTAGATGCATGCCCACCAGCACCCGAGCAGATTTTGTTCCATTGAAAGTTATAATTTTTTCTAGAGCACCAATATTTAACATTATATTAGCTATATCTGTAAAACCATAAAACAATAACATACGTCTTACTCTATAGACAAATTTTCATATGAAGGGCCTTATCTGACAGCTAAAAAAGTTAATAGACCTTCTAAACCATATTCATAAGTAAAATTGAGGCGGTCAGGGTAAAAACATGATAAACCTCACAAATTTAGGTGGGATATTTTCACTATTTAAATGTCTATAAAATCTGTAAATCTAGCTATAAAAAATAAATGAAATATTTATGAATATTAGCTATCTTTTAGGTTGCGACTGAGTATAAAAACAATTTTTAATTCAAGAGGTAAGCTACCAGATATCCATGCTAACACATGTTTTCATAAAATGAGGGTTATTGTGTTTTTGCCCCAACACCCTCAATTATGTGATTTGCAGTGTCACTTTTGTTAGATATTATCACTGTCTATAAAATAACATCAACAATTTGCAAAATGTTATTAATTTTGGACTTGAAAAAAGTTTGTATTTTATAAAAGAACGCTCCTATAGTAATTATACTGTAGATGCATTCTCTGGATTCAACATTATAGCTCTGTAAGCATTCAAAATAAATGTATGTTATTTGTGTTTGATAATTTCATTTAGTAAATCTTAATTCAGCTAAAATTGGATAAACATAATGTTTTATTTAAAAAAACTAGGAGGACCAAGCACATGCATATACCTAGAAAGCCTGTCAGCAGTCATAATGACCACTTCTTATAAAAAATATGCAATATGCACCATTTCTTTAAATATATGTTTAGAACGCTGTAGCATACACTTGGATGATGGCTGGTGATTTATTTTCATTAACGTGCATTTATAAAGGTCATCCCAAAAGTTACTGTGCAGTAATTACCACATACCTTGTTGTAGTTCTTCCTATAATAAATGCTGAAAATGTCCCCCAAGGCCAGAATACATCTCTTCATATCATCATATGAAGAGGTGTGTACAGACACATTTATGGGCCCGGGCGGGACATTTCCAACATCTGTTACAGTGGTATATCTTCTATGTGTGGTAGGCGCTCACCACACACCTTTCCCGAAGGAAAATAAAAATAAAATTACTATCCTGTAAAATATTTATCTTCTAATGTTCTGCTTGCAGACTGTACACAACAGGATGCATAGTTCGGTTCCCGCCTAGGAGTAGTTTGAGGCCGGGGGTTGTTATAGTGGAGGGAGAATGGTTGTAGCTGTCTCTGTTGTCGAATGCATGAGGCTGCCAGCCTTTCGGTTATTTTTGTATACTTTCGTGGTGTGTGTGTGCTCGTCTGTTCGGAATCACATCTACTGGCAAGTTTGGAGATATGAGGTGTAGAAGAGGCAGTGGACAGGCTGTAGCTACACATGTTGGAATGCGTGCGGCTTGCTCACAGCTCCCATCAGTTGTAAAACAATAGTGGAGTGGGGTGTATCCCCATGTGCAATATTATTCATGTTTATTAGTTGCCTAGAGTGCAGAGTATTACAGTGACAGTAAGATTCAAGTTGTAGACTAGTTAGTATTTAGGAGATAATTGATATATATACACAAAATGCAAGTGTTGGACGACATCAATTAAAAGAAGTTTTCTTCACTTAGTTTTAGTGAAAAACTATAGATTTTAAGTAACTGTAAACCATGTCCCCGAATTACCACTATTAAAAATAGTACATAAGACTATAACCGAAGTATATGCACTCCAGTTTTCAACAGCTCACTACAAGACAATGGAATGGTGAACTGGGTTGCGAAAAGAGGAATAACTTGTTTTGCTGGCCTTATTTTCTATTTTCTTCAGAAGGAAGCGTATGGAGTAGAAATCATTTTGATGATATTAACCACTTAAGTACAGCTATGCAGACACACACAAAAAAGACTAAAAACTTATGTCCAATTTTTTTTCAATTGAAAATGTTTGGCTGACTAAGAGTGGACATCATGCTTAATGATCAGCTCGATGAAAGTATCAGCCAACATGTAAATAAACTTGTAAGTAAGCTTGTAAATAGGAATTGAAATATTTTAAAATGCCCGATTGATGCGGTATGCTTCCTTGGTAAACAGGAGCTTCCTTTCCAAGGACATGACAAATGTAATGAATCTTTCAACAAAGGCAGCTATTTAGAGTTTTTGGATGCACTTTATCTATATAAGCCTCTTTTGGGACATCACCTACAGAGCTCTACAGTCTTCCATGAAACCTCTCTGGCTGTACAAAATTATCTTTTTCAGGATATTACCGAAGTCTTCATTGATGAAATAAAGAAGGACGTCTAAGTTTCAACCTTTGCTGCCATACTTTTGGATGAATTTGTGATATAACATGCAAATCACAACTGTCAACCCTCTTAAGATATGTATTAGATGGTGTTGTTTATGAAAGGTTTGTTGGGCTTACATACGTTAGTGAGGAGAGAACCACAGAAGGTTTGCTTAAACATGTTGTTAACAAGGTAGAATAGTATAAACTCAAAAATAAGTTAGTTGGGCAAACTTTTGATGGAGCGTCAGTGATGGCAGGGCATTTGAATGGCTTACAAAAAAAAAGGTTATGGATGTTTACCCAAATGAACTCTTTACTCATTGCTATACCCATCTTGCAATAAAGTTTTATGAATATCAAAGACTGTAATATTTTTTTCAAACCCTCAATGGCTTTTTAACATTTTTCTCAAAATAGTTCAAGAGAACAATAGCTTTTCAAAATTTCTTCCTAAAAAGTTGCAAACTGTTGTACCCACCAGGTGGAAATTCACTTCAAGATTAGTACATACAGTGAACAATCATTGGTTAGAGATTATTGAATTTTTTAGCCACAAGGCTTTTTAGCTTTCTTGAAGAACCCAAATACAATTTTCCTATGTCATGTATTTTTAAGATTTTTCAAGATTTCTTTGCATATACAGAAGTTTTATACAATTTACTTCAAACAAGAAATTTTGATATTTGGTACTACTGCAAGAAAATAGAAGAAATCAAAAATTAACTTCACCAAGCAAGGAGCAAGGGATACTGCCTTTGATGAGCTTTGGTGTGCGGCATTGGGAAGGAGGGGGAGAAGAATTTGTATCACCTACAAATAAATGACATCGTGGTTGTATGAGAAAATATGCATGTCGCCAACTGTATTTTGAAATTATTGTTAACATTTGTGTTCACACAGAAATCAGTTTCAATAACATTTTTCCATTGGACCTCATCAATAAATTAAGACATTTATGGAGAAATGTTCGACTATGTACAGTTGAAGAATGAATTTGTTGTACTTATTGTTCGGATGAGTTCTACAATAAGTCATTTCATGAGTTACTGCCTTTCTTAGTTGAAAATAATCTTAGCTCAGGCTTTAAAGATGTGTTCAAACAGGCAGAAATGATAATGACTATTCCAGCAACTACTGCTTTTGTTGAAAGATCGTTTTCAGCATTAAAGTGAATCCACAGCTGCCGTAGATCTACAGAGGGTCGAGATTGACTTTCCAGTCTTGGTCTATCGACGATTGAAAAGGAACTTTTGAGCGTGGTTAGAATGAAGACTACATTCTATGATGTAATCACAGAGAAGTTTCTACAAAAAGAAAGAAGAATGTATCTGATCTTCAAATGAAACCTGTAAGTGGAAATATGCAATATTTGGTAAATATTTTTTCTTACAGTTTACTAAAGATTGTTGCATAATTGAATATAGTTGGTATTTCAGTTTAGAGGGGAAGGGGTTAAATAGAGGTTTACATATTCATTTTAAGTAGCAGCACACTTGTCTCGCATTACCAGGATCCGCCACCGATCTGTTAAAGGAAGAAATGCAACTAGGTACTGAACGTGATACTTTACTGAAAAGTAAATTTTGGGACAGCCTTTATATGTTATATATTGTGTAACACTACATTTGACAATACTAGGTGATACTAGATTATACAAAAAATTGTGCTAGAATTTATAATTACTAAGAGTTCAAATATGCATTATGTATATAGTAGGCATGTACAAAAAATAAATATATTTATACTAGAATAATCATCAAAAAATGAATACCTTAAAAAATAATGGCCAAGCCTCACTTCCGGTACCTAAATTAAGTTACTTTTTTATAAGACTGTGGCTGAACAATTGCCACTGACAGCTTTGGTTCAGGTGGAGTATCTGTCACCCATTCTGTTTCTTTTATAGGCACTAAGCACTTGACACTAGCTTGGTCACCAGTTGAAGTATAAATATGTGCTGAGAGATTCTATAACTTGTGACCTCCTTGTAAATTACCCACACATTAAGTGTTTCTAGGTCAAGGATGTTATAGAAAACATGCACTGGGCATCCCCAAGAACACCGAAAACTTATGAAATGCCATACTTTGTAGAGTTATATAAAACCACTTTCTGGGAGCTTCTTTTCAAATGCATATATCTCAACACTTGGGTGGAGCATTCTCAACAGCAGGATGGTCTATCTTTCTTTCCCTGGTACAGAGTCAATGTAATATCCACCTGAGCCTTGAGAACAGTGGTCTCCCACAAAGTTTTAGATGTCTTCGCATATTCTGGGATTTCTCTCCTGGTGTCACTGTCCCTACAATACTCCTTTTCTCTATTAACAGTCTCTGTGCCAGCTTTGATAATGTAAAGAAAAGGTTTATAGTGATATTTCACCCTTTTTTTAAGGTACGGTTGTATGAGCTTCAAAATAACATTTTCTGGTAGGAATTTGTTTGCAAGATGCATCTCATCTTTCCTAAGAAAATAATAAAATAATCCACTGATTAGTGGATCTAAGAATTCCGTTGCTATGACCATTACACAGCTTCACAATAAAGAATCATTGCAATATAAACAGAGATACATTATACAAATGATTTTACATTCCTGTACTGCTTAGCACAATGCATAATTATTTAAATATGTCATCCTGTGCTTACATCGGTAAAATTAGTTGCGCTTGGGTCTTCTAGGTATAATGTTTCATGTTAACAGCTATGTTTATTTATAAGAAACGTAATTTTTTTACAACATGTAAAACCCTATTTTATGAAAAGTCAGAAGGTATCAATATGTCCCTTAAAAAATATGAATGTTATGAAACAATGGATTTTTAAAGCAGTCAAAACGACCGCGCTGGGATTTCTAATGTTAACAAGTTTGTTGTACTCTTTAGATTGTATACATTCTCATTGGGTTTACATAGCTATTACTTACGATAACAATGATTATTACAAAATTTCAACTGAACAAACAAATGTTTATATTTATTAAATGGGACTTTCTTGTTTTTTCTTGCTTGTTGAGGTTAAACATTTCAAAATTCTAGAACATTAAGAAATGATCGATAATTTTCATACCAAAGGTGTACATGCAAACTAACTAGGGATATAGACTAATGATGAATATTCTCAATTTGAAAGCAGTTTTAAAGATATTTTACTAGCAATATCACAATATCAATTATTTTCTCATAAAAGGATCAAAAGAGTACCAACTGGCTTCAGTCATGAGTTGGTGGGTGGGGGGTGATTTTAGCTGACAGCAAATAATGAGTTGTAGCTAAGGACTTAATTCAGTAAAGTTTAACTAAAAACAACACCAAGGCACCACCAGTTTTATTTAATTAGAGAACCAAGGGTCTTTTTGAAGGATTTTTTTTATTATTATTTTTATTTAACGTGCACTTTCTGAAAAGACTGATTATATCAGCACACAACAATTTCTCTAAGCAAGATTGAAAGGGCCTACTAATTTTGATGGAAAAGGTATTTTCACATATCTTCCAGGGTTATTTTACATGCCTCGTATGACATCAGACCGATGGCTCTATTTAACCTCCAAAGAAAATTGTTTTATCTCTCAAGGAAAATCCACCGCCCCCAGCGGAGTTTGAACCCACGGACAGCAGTTCCCTTGGCAAGCACTTTACCCTAAGACCACCGAGGTTGACATTTTTTTTCCAAAAAAAAGGGGGGAATACTAACTTGCTTAAGAGATGATAAATGTCAATGACAAAAAGAAAATTTTGGTTTAATTAGAAGGGATAGCTAGCACACTTACCTTGGTGATATTGGAGTAGAAATTGTTTAGATAAAACACTAAAAAAAATTACATTTTTAAGGACAAGTTTTAACTGTCACAGACAGCTTCATCAGGTCAAGAGAATATACAGATGCTCTTGGTTGATCACTTCGGCCTTGTGGCAGATGTTTTTACATTTGCCAGAAACCTCCGTATCAAATATTACATTTCTCAGCACCCATACACTGCAGATGATTCCAAATCCATAAACCCCACCATCAAAAAGTTTGAGCCACCATCTAGCAGCGACCCACCATCACTACCTCAAGACCATCCGGCAGAACAATACATAAACTTTGTTGTACAGAATGTTTCAATTCCGGATTTTCAAAACCAACTCGCGAGAAATAGCAATATGACCAACCAAGAACGTTAAGCCCTCCGATCATTCCATAACAACAAATACATCATTATCTTACCAGCAGACAAAGGGTCAACGACTGTCGTTATGAACTGCCAGGACTACATCATTGAAACTGAGAGGCAACTATCTGACACCCAAACTTACACCCAGTTAAATCAGGACCTTACCGATAATTATAACAAACATCTTCAACAGATTATCCAACAAGAATCACAACATCAAGATCTCAATGAAAAGACTTTACAAAACCTAACCCCCAGAAACGAGCCCCACCACAGTTTTACCTACTTCCGAAGATCCATAAGGAAACATTCCCTCCTCCAGGCCGACCAATCGTATCAGGATGTGGCTCACCCACAGAACGCATATCAGCACTTGTGGACTCACACATTCAGCCTCTGGTCAAGAATCTACCATCTTACATCAAAGACACAAATCATTTTCTAGAACGACTTCACACACTTGTGACGCCCACCACTAGGAAGGGTGCATGTGAAAGAACAACCATGGGTTCACAAGAGAAGATAATATTTTATTACAATTTGGTAAAATAACAAAGGTAGAGCAGGTACAAGGAATCGCTGAAAACAGGCATTAAGAGCCTATGATCAATGCGGCAAAACATTAACTCAGTCGTCACAAACCTTTATAATATTTGCAACCCTCTCAGGGGAAATAGTCGGGCTGAAAGCCGTGAGATTTAAATTTAAACAGCCCGCCAAAAAGGCGCGAATTATTTAAATAGCCAAGATGGCTGATGTTTAGTTAACAATATACAAAGACGCTACAGACGTCCGACACTATGTGACCAAAATAGAGAGCCTACAAATATTAACACTAGATACTTAAAAAACATGAATATGATAGAGGTTAAATATATACCAAATAGACGTCAACGATAGCCGTTGAACCCAGACCCTAAGTAGCAATGCATAATTTAACATTACAAATTAATTCCGATGGCTAGAATGAGTTACGCAACCTGCCGTAACACTCATACATCTTATCATAAAAAACTCTACCAGAAATAATGGGATACGAAACAATCTTCGTAACTAGTACGAGAGTATATAATCTCCAATACCCCTAGAAAATGCCAAGGTAACCGCATAGTAACCTAACGTTTAAGATAAGGGCGCGCCGCTAGTACCCAAGCAGTACTCAAGTTAACCAGGATTTCTCCCTGCAGACTAACATAATAGATTAGCGGTTCGACCACTTTAAAACCAATTTAGAGAACCCATCCAGAGAGTTTTAATAACACCAAAAGGCCCAAAAGGTAATTTTGAATACGTGTCCCCTCCCCATAATTTAAACCGAAAATGAATTTTAAAGAATATTTCCCAAGAATTAGTATTAAGCCAGTGGTACAATGAGTGTCGCTTTAACCCTCATTAGCCATTTTATAGTACAAAACAGTCCCAACGTATTCTCAGAAGAGGGGGAAAGGAGGGAGGATACATAGAACAAAAGGAAGGGAGAAGACTAGCGCTCTGGAAGCTTAGTGGACAGTCGAGTGATTACTCGGAGATAGTAGAACATCCTCGGGCCGGAACAGGAAATACTCTTGGTCAAGTTAAGTTCTAGTTTCATAGTGGCCGGGCATCGATGACGAGCGAGGCGTTGACTAGCGCTTCGCTTTAGTCTAACTTGTTTAGGCCGCGGGAGAGGATGTTTCGGTGGTGTGTGTTAGCGTCCCATCTGACGGAGAGGAGCCACGCCAAACTTGGTGAGTGTTGAAGCCCCATATTACAGGGTGGTTGGTGTTAGATGTTGTTGGCGTTTGGAACATCGTTACACACTGACCAATCATCTTCCACAGCATGCCAACTTGGTCTCAATTGATGTTACATCAGTCTACACTAATATCCCCCATATCCACGGACATGCAGCAATAGAGGAATATCTCAACACATGTCCTTCTGTACCAGACCCACTACCGCATTCCTGATAAAACTATCAAATTTCATTTTGAAGAAAAATTACTTCATATTTCTGGACAAAATCTACCTAAAAATTAAAGGTACTGCCATGGGAACGCGCATGGCCCCCTCATATGCAAACTTGTATATAGGAATACTGGAACGTATTTTCCTAGGCAGACAACCGCTACAGCCCCTTTATTGGTTCAGATACATCGATGACATCTTTATGATCTGGACCAGCACCACTCAGCAACTCGAGTCCTTCCTGGCAGACCTCAACAGATTTTTACCGCTAAGATTTACCTGGAAAATATCCACATCCAGCATTACTTTTCTGGATGTAGACATTACACTCCATCAGGGACACCTAGAAACAACTGTGTACACCAGCAACAATACCTTCATTATGACAGCTGCCAACCTATGAGCACAAAGAGATCACTCCCACATAGCCTAGCCATTAGAGCCAAAATAATTTTCTCTGACCACAATGACCCTTTACAATACAATAAAAAACTACAACATGCTTTTATGAACAGAGGCTACACCCATAGCACTGGTGTGTAGTCAAATAGACAGAGATCAAAATAGCGGGCTCACAACATCAACAGGAACAAACAACATCATCCCTCTGGTCACTACATACCACTCTAGACTCCACAAACTCAACAATCTCTTGAAAACAGGTTTCCTCATACTGCAATCCTCCATCACTACACAACAAATCTTCAAGGAGGCTACACAAGTAACCTATAAACACCCAGCCAATCTACGCAACTTACTTGTAAAACCCAAACTGCTGGACCCCACTTTTCAACCCGAATTCAAATAAATATCAGGTTCATTTCCCTGTAACCGCACCTGCTGCAAAACCTGCACCTTACATAATCCAACAAATTCATTCTTCAGCAAATTAACTAAAATAAATTATCTTATAAAACGCCACCATACTTGTGATTCTGAAAACCATATCTACCAACTGGAATGCAACCAGTGCCAAGCACAATACATTGGTCTCACAACAGAAACACTAAGAAGGAGAATGAATGGTCATCAACATGACATAAAAGTGGAAAATAAAGAGAAGCCTGTAGCATCACATGCTGAAACCCATAATCTGGACCTTAATCACTGTTACACAACCAAGGTGGTCAAATCCCTAAACAAAGAAATATGCAACCCTTCATAACTAAGGATATGGGAACTGGCCCATCAATATATTATCAAATCCAGAAAAGCTCCTAACCTCAACCTTAAGTAATTCCTCTCCTTCCTACCAGCACACTTATTATTACATTCAATGTCACAATAATAATACAGTATGTAACACAATTTTTAGTTTTTCTAGCTATCTATTTATTCGTAGTGCTGCCATCTATACAGTGATATCATAACTGAAAAACAGTCAACTGTGGACAGTCAACCTTGGAGTTCAGCCAAGAGCACCAGTCTACTCTTTTGACCTGACGAAGCTGTCTGTGACACTGAAAGCTTGTCCTTAAAAATGTGTTTGTGTGTTTTTTAGTGTTCTATCTAAACAATTTCTACTCCAGTATCACCAAGCTAAGTGTACTGGCTATCCTTCCTAATTCAAATCATGATTTAGCCTGGTGCTCTATTCCAACTAACCAAAATAATATTTTGTAAGACTAAGTTGTTATTTCTGAAGTAAAAATAAAATACATATTATTAATGTAATTTTGGCATTCAAATTTTGATAATTTCTGAAAATTATCTTTAGGCTTGAAAATAAAAATAAAAGTTTTCAGGAAAAAATTAGTATACGGGCCCAAATATTGTAGTAGATTAATAGCAGTATTGTGGTGAATAAAGTGACACTTTATCAATTGATAATTTATTTATTCCCTGGGCAGGATAGTTACAAATGCAGCTTGCCCAACCAAACAAAAAATATATTTTGCTTTTGAAAATAAAATTCCTTGTAAATGTTTCCATATTTGGTGTTTAAAAAGAAAACTAATGTAGCAATAGATTTTGTGTTGAAATTAGTCTAATATTGGAAATACCTTTGTTAGATCCAAATACAGATTAACTTTTTGAATTCAATCAAAATCATTCTTCTAGCTAATAATTTCTCAACTATCTGCTCGATCAAATGAATACTGGCAAATTGCAAAATTGTAAATTTATTTATAATGCATATAATATTTTTTTAATAATAAAGTCCACGTTTTGTTTGAAATAGTACAAAAATAAAAGTTAACGGACTATTAAACTAAATTAGAGAATATTTGTGAAATTTTGTCCAAGACAATATATATATATATATACTGTACATTTTGTTTTGTGTTAAACATCTTCAGACTGTATGAACTATCCACATATTTAGTCTACAATAAATGTGGTAAAGGTAAAGAAGATAGAATTGAGATGAAATGTTCCCACATTTGAATGAGGGTAGAAGTGAAAACTAAAAAAAATCTATACACCTAGCCAGGATTTGAACCCCAACCTCTATGACATTGGAAATCCATTGCAAGAGTGACGCCTTAAACCAATTGACCACCAATGTGGATTAGAATAAATACATCATAAATCTTGGTGGCTCATCAAATATATATCTAAATTTAAGTGTAAGTTAGTGGAGTTTGATAAATGATGCTATAATGCATACATTACAATATTTATAATATTACATCAATATTCTAACCAAATGGTGCTCTTCCAATAAACAAACTCCATGGTTTGTTGATGTGAAACTCATGAATTACAGACACTGTGAGCCGAGTCAATATTTAATCTGTAACTTTCAATAATCATTGAGTAAAATGTATCAATATAAAAATTAATACTTTGAGAATACATGACTCACCCTGTTGGAATATCTCCAACGACCTTGACACCATAATTCTCTTTTAAATGAGTAAACATGGAAACAAGGGTTCCAGCAACAACAGCCATGAGCTCCATAGGTATTGGAATGGGCAACTTCTTGCTGACACGAGGCTAGAAATATTTTGAAATGATTATAAAAGAAGTGCCTTAGTTCTAAAAAACAACAATAATAATTATAAAAACAATAACAAAAATTATTATAATAATGACAATAAAAATTTATAAACATTAATTTTCATATCTTTCCAAAATTACATAAATTATGTATTAAATCTTAAGCTTGTCATAAATTATCTTTATTTGGGGAAGAAGATCATTAAAGGAAAGAGTAACACTATTTGTTGAATATAATGAAACAGGTTTGATAGAGTGATCAATAACAAATCAAAGGAGTGGTCTTTTGACATCTTTTCAGCATCGTGTCTTACTACCTGTTCGGGTTATACTTCTATGTTCTAATTACTTTAAGGTGTTTGGGATCAGAAAGGTTGAATTTAGAGGATGTTTACCTGCAGTTGTGTGGTTAGTGTGGGAAACCATTTAGGAAAAACCACTCTTAGTACACTTTACCGGGATCAAACCATGATTTCCCGGTCATCAGCAGTCAGGTCTATTGCGAGAGTTATACCTTAGACTAGTCGGCCACCAAAGTGGGTTTTTGACATTTTTAAAGTTTATATCTATTTATTTTTATTAAAACTCACTAAGCATAAAAGTGTTGTATATTGCAAAGATTAAGCAAACCATAAACAAATTATATAAGAAAGAGTGATATATACACACACATTGTTGAAAAATATGCCTGGACATGGAATTGAACCTAGGATATAAATAAGGCTATATCAGATCGTCAGCCCTTCGGATGTTTAACAGCACTCCTTGAATGCATGAACACTGGGGTTGCCTAGTGTCAATGTTCAGTGATAAAAGTACTTCCAAATGTGTGGATCTGGTGTATACCTTATCTGTGACCTAATGCCAGGGTTACCATACATCCTCTTTTTGACAGGTAAAATATATGTCCAGGTGATTTTTTTAAGTGAGATTGTAGGGGGTTTTAAACAACGATGATGCCTTAAACTAAAATATAAAGTAATAATTAGATAATATTTTGGTTTATATTTGTCTTAAGATTTGGTTGTAGTGATAGCAATGGTATCCAACTTTATTTTTGATGGTTCTCATAGGTAGGCCAACACTGAGCTGCAATTTTGAGTTGAGCTTCTTCTCTTTAAAATAACTAGTTGTATTCCATCACAAACTATCAATGTATGCTGTCAATACTTTTTATTGGTAACAGCTGGTTATATTGCTTAATTTGCTATTACTTGTATACTGTCAATGATTAGTTTTTTTTTCACAACTTTTTGTATCACACCACATGCTATAAAATGCATGCGGTCAATGATTATTTTGGATCAGGGAAGCGATTATAATGAGTGAGACAATCTTTGTATTAATGCCTAAATTCTGTATAAGTAATTTAATCACAACATTTCAGGCACTGATAAGACTGTTTAGCTTAAGTGGTCTTTATTTGTATTTCATGTTCGTCTAACTAATATGATTCTCCCCTGAGTTCTTATGGACAAGAAATCGTAGTATTCATGTACAACATGTCATCTTTTGTCCGAAAATAAATATGGTAATCAGGCTTAGGAGCTTAATCTTAAATTGCCACTATTCTCAGGTGAGTCTCAAAACCTTTGAGCCATAAGTATATGTCACAGGAAATGCAGTGAACTAATTAAAGATTCAGTTGTTTTGTTAGTATATATATTAATTAGCCTATGAAAAACCCTTAGGAGAAACATGTATTATTATTCGAGCTGGACCTATGCCGATAACCGATCTGATTTATCGGCCGATATTGGCACAGTCAGCCAAGGAAAATAGGTTTTTAATCATGCAGATATTTACGCCGATAATTCAAAATCTATAGATATATTTTAGATTCTCAAATCATGAAAATATAATTCATAGTTCAAACAAATATATTTAAATACACTCTTTTTAATTATGCGTTAGATATTTTATTTTATAATAAACAGCAAAACCAACATTCTAAACAAAATAAACCATTTAATTCTATTTACTTCAAGGCTTATTTTAAATTATGAAATACTTGATAAATTTATAAGCAATAAAAATATTTCCTCAAGTAACAAAGTTAAACACTATCAAAAACAATATTAGGTGGGCCAGTTTAATTTTATAAGTTATGAATTTATAAAAAAAATTTAAAAATTGATCATATTATGGTGCAACTGCATGCCAATTACTGAGTGCTCTGAGATCCACTCGAATGATTGCTCCCCAAGATTAGTTCTCAGAGCGCGGTCAAGCGTAATGTCAAAGTACTAATTTACCACTGTTGTAAATAGGTGTTTAGTTATTTTGTCATTTAAAACTGAGAATTAATATATTTATCATTTGAAAAAAAGCTAAATCAGCATCGGTTACCAGAAATATCGGCATCAGCAATAAATGCAAAAGGGCTTATCGGCCCAGCCCTAATTATTATTATTAAATGGGAATGAATTAAATCTTAAGTGAGATTTAATGAAGGACACAATTATTAATTAGCGATCTTGGTGTAGGATTGATAAAGTGTAGATGGGCATTGTGAGCTACTAAATTTTTTAGAGAGTCTAGCTAGAGTCAGGAATGAATTGTTCATATTGAACATTTATCGACCAATCAAAGTGTGTCCCAAAACAAAATGGGGTGGAATTAAATTTGAGGTAGGTAAAAATTAATTTTCGAAGTGAAGACAGATACTCCCAACTCATTGAATAAACAGTGTAAAAAGTATAATAGTGAAAATTGCTACCAGATGATCAATTTCACAAAAGAGTCATAATTGTGGTTGGATCAAAGGTCGATATGACATAACAAGTAGTGGTTTAGGTGTAGGAAAAGAACATTTAGGAGATTAACTATGAAAAAGATAATAGAAAGTGAGGAAAATACACTGAAAATATGGCACCAAGGAACTGAGATAGTATAGCAAGGAAATAGGTGGGTGCAAGTATTGTGTTCATGATGTAGGTGTTGCCTGTTTAGGGCACTGGCTCCCAGATACATTGTTAACAACCAGAATTGCAGTTTAAACTGCAAAGTGTGTTATAATATCAGACATATAAAATAATAAATATATATTTAAAGTTATGAAAATATTGTCTAGATCTAGTTGTAAATAAAGAAAAAATCATTAGTTTTCAATGTATTTTATAGTATTGGTACATTGTGTTAAAGTGTTTGATATAGTATTTTCATATGTCCAATAATTTGTAGAGACATTTTCAATATTTCCTGGATTCAAATGTCTTTAATTATCAGAATGAAATTGTAAAGAATTGAGTTAGAATAAAAAATATTGCAGTTCTGATTTTAAAAAATAAGATAAATAGAAAAATTAGGCAAAAATGGTTTTAAATATTGTCGGTATACTTACCTTTAAAAATTCATTATAACAAGCTAATATTGTTATTGTGATAGCAGAAATCCCTATTGCTACAAGATTAGCAGTTTGTATATTCTTGAATATATCTATAAAAATCTGGAAACCAAATAAAATAGCAATGATTAGCTCTTAACAAATATCATAGCTCTCTGAGGAAGCCCTCGTTTCACTTTATAAGATACACCATGTAATACAGTAAATGGAAGAAGATACAGGAAAAAAGGATATGAATAGATAGAAACAACAAATACAATTTAAATTTTACTATGAAAAAAGTAATGTTTTATATTTTAAATTTTCTCTACATGGCAGCCATTTGCTCTTTGACCTTTATCCTATTGTTGAAAAATATAGTAGGTACTCGAGTATTAAAGCAAACCTACACATAAGGGATACATTTCTATAGTTGACCTCCAAACAACTTGGTTATGAGAATGGGAGCTCAATATAAATTTGTACAGTTTTTGATTTTTTTTAATGTAAAAAGGCTGTTCTAAAAATATGTTTATTAACTAATAGGATATATTTAATTGATCAAACACAACATAATTACTCCAATTAACGTGAGTTTAAAGTGTTTAATTAATAATAATAATATTTAGCACCGCATCTTACTACCCGTTCGGGTTATACGCTTTTAAGTACTAATTACTCTAATGGATTAGGAATTGGGAAGGTTGAAATAGAGGAAATGAACCCGCATTTGCGTGGAGGGAGAGTGGAAAACCATTTAGGAAAAACCACCCCCAGTTCACCTGACCGAGATTCGAACCTCGATCTCCCCGTCCTCAGCAGTCGAGCTCAACACGACAAGCGCGTTAGCCAACTACGCCAATGAGGCGGGTAAGTGTTTAATTAAAAAGATATGTAGAGTACAGCATTCCATACTTGATTAATCACACTTGAACACACCTGGGATATGAAAGGAATGATAAAACAAAGAATAAATAATTACTATATAACACTAAAAAATATATTTATCTCTATGGAGAAATCAAATAAATGAAGAAAGATAAATAAACCATCAATGCAGCTTTGATTAACATTGTGCAAATAGTGAAATGATAAATAAACGTTTATTCATTTCCATGTTCTAGCTTAAACACCAATTTAAAAAATGTAAATTCAATATGTAAATCTATGTTGGAGGCTTTTAAATTGAGTCAACAATATATACTTTTCATCACAAAAACACCTTTATTGACAAAATTAAATAATAGGGAATCATCTTTATTAATAAATTTCAGCTTAAACGTAGAATAACCACTTGTGTGATCTAGTGGTCTGAGTTCCTTGGTTCGATCCCCAGCACTTTCAGATTTTTTTAAATGTGAAACAGTGGGTCTGGAATGGGGTAAACTCAGTCCCGGGAGGACAAATAAAGAGATATTTGAATAAAGAAGTAGCAGCTTCAGTCTAGAAAATCGATATTAATAGCCAGAGAGTTTCATTGTGCTGACCACATTACACCCCTTATCCACAAATGTTGCACTAACTTCACCAACATGCAGCGGCCGTTCAGTAAATATAGCTCACGTGTGGACTGGGATCATCAAGTTTTTTTATATGTGTAGAATGTTCTTTTTAGTTAGACTAGAATAATTAATATCATAAAAATTTGAGAAAATTGAATTAACAAAATATGTATGCTGTGTGAACAATTTAAAATGCACTAATTTTTCAAAATATATAGCTTAACAATACCAAATGACCCGCTTTGGTGGCCGCATGGTGTAGTACGCTACTCTCATGTTAGACTAAACTGTCGATGATGGGGAGATCGAGGTTCGAATCTTAGTTGGGTGTACTGAGAGTGGTTTTTCAAAGATGTTTCTCCACACTCCTCCATCCAAATGCGGGTACACTTCCTCGAAATATAACCTTCCTAATCCCTTAAACCATTAGCCTAATTAGTACATAAGCATATTACTTGAACGATAAGTAAGATGCGGTGCTAAGAAAATCCCAATTGGAGTTTCATTTCTTAGGACAGAGTTTTGAAAGAGCTATTCCTAGCGATTACAATCTAAAACTTTTTGTTAATGTGTACTTAAAGAAGCCCACAACGGCAAGTTTATGCATACACAATCTATGAGATGTCCACTATGAAGTATGCACAGTATATTTAAAGATAACCACTTTGGTGAGTATTTACATAGACTGCTTTGATGGAACCAACTGGACAAGTATTTATGCATATCTACTACTTTAAAGGGCAAACTATGATAATTTGAAAAATACTCACATAGACCACTTTGAGGGGTCCACTATGACGAGGAATATTCACTCCCAGCAAGTTGACAACTTGAGTTGAGAGAACATGCACACTGGCACCTGTTGTGAAACCACTGACCAATGTGTCTGACAGAAGAACACTTACAACTCCAAGTCGGAAAATACCAAGTACTAACTAGATATAAAAAATAAAACGACCACATAACATAAGAGATTATTTTAAAATTGGAATAAAAAATCTCAAATAAATCATATTTTATGTTGTGAGTAGTCAGTCTTAAACTAAACAAATATTTTTTGTTCAAGTGAAAGCCTCAACACCAGCATTCCACTTTGGGAGTAGCAAACTTATAATACAAGTTGCCATTGAGGTAAAGTTTCGGGAGTTGGTGTCAAGTCTGTAACACATTATGAAATTATATACCCATGAAAAAGGTATGGGATAAATTTTAAAAATATACCCAGGCATGAATTAGAACCACATACTTTTTTGTCTTAAAGCACAAATGTCCTACTGAATAAGTTAATCAAGAATGTGTCTAAGACAAGCCGATTACCCCAGATTAAAGGTACCTACTAAAGTACACTTTTGATAGCTTTAACCATTTTTAAGGTAGGAGGTTACAGTGAACAAGCCACAGTTAGGACAAAAATATTACAGTTCATTTGGAAAAACTTTGATAATCTAAAATTGAATATTTGAAAAAAGTACCTACACAGAGAATCTAACACCTGACCTTTGGCTTTGTATATCACTGATCTAACAAATCTAGGGACTTGCTCAAATTACGACTACTAGAGTGTTTAATAGAGAGATTTTTCAAATGAAAAATAATTTAGGTTAGTCTCAACATGTTTTTTATAGTCCGAAACCCTGGATATACACACTTAAAATGCTAGAGATATCATTATTAATGCTTTTTTTGCAGACTCAAAAAAACTATTTATACGTTAATATAAGATAGTTATGATAAAGGTTTCTTTTAAATGTTTAAGGAATATATTTTTTAATGTAAAAAATGCTTTCAGTGCTTGAATTTTCAGTTTATAATAAAGACTTTCAAATTACCATTATTCAAGTTTATGGTATAGATAGTTTTAAATTTATATGATATAGTATCAAATAGCATATGGTATAAGGTACTGTCTTTTTACTTATTTTAAACAAAATTGTACTTAAAGGAAAGGTAGAAAATAAGAAAAAAAAACAGAATTCAAGTTAATTACATGATCCTGGTTAGTAGTGAATATACTTTACCAGAAAATGAACATAAAACGAGTGCGGGATATCTTTAGCCTATAATATTTCTACATAAATAACGGCAATTTTCAGTCCTTTAACCAATTTACTTTTTAAAGAAATGTTGTTAATATTATTGGAAATAGTAAAACTCTTTACTTACTTGCCATATTCCTACAACAAAACACACGGCGGTGGCTACTTGAATTGGAGTATAGCTTGGAGAACTTGACATGTTAGCAGCAGTGCCAACAAGCAATGGTTGGGAGCTGTTTTCATCAAACAAGGACGTGTTGAATGGAAAATCAAATGGTTCATCTGCAGAGCTGTACAATATGACCGATTTACTTGTCATCATGCAAACAACAGCAAAAGTTCCTGGAAAATCAACACATTAACTTTAATAGAAAATGTTATGTTACATGTAATATGTTTTTGTTTTTATTTTTATATATTTAACTGTTTAACTGTGAGAGCTAAAGATGTTACCTTCTTACTCAGGGTGTCCAGCTAAACTATATTTTTAAATTCCCTGACTTTTCCAGGTTTTCCAGACCCAATTTACTTTTTCCCAGACCACTATTTATCGATATTAAGTATATTACAAAAATATTTTTTTATTATCACAGATTAAATAGTGTTTTTTTCCCCTAGATACATATACATTCTGAAATTGTGTCACTCAATAAAGGGATCAAACGATTTCTGCCTCCGGAGAAATGGACTATTTTAAGTTAAAAATAGATTTCAGTAAAATTGTATTGAGCCATTAAAAGAATGCCTAAAGTAAGAAAGATTTAAAATAGTTATGGGACAGTCATTTTTAGTTCCTTCTACTTAAAATGTAGGCCTAATCAAATTTTGCGCATGTGAATGGCCATGACTCAACTTTGGCAGAAAGGTGGAAAGACACAAAACTTACTTGTTGACCTTGAGAAGTGGCATTAGTCTGCTCAACATGGAAAATGGTGTGAAAATGATTCCAGATGGTTATTAACTGGAAGAAACGTGTTATTTTGACTATTGTGAATCAAAATATTTGGCTTTTTATAGATAAAATGTAAAATTTACCAGAAATTTAATTAAATTCCCTGACTTTTCCATGATTTTTCCCTGACCAAGCAAATTCCCTGACAATTCCCGGTTTTCCAGGTCGCTGGACACCATGTTACTGTTGTTATTATTACCAATATTATTGTTGTTACTGTTATAACTTTTTGGCAGGGCTTTTTTTTTCTGGGGATATGCCTTATCCCCATGTTTTTAAAAATATTTATTTGTTTAATTTATTTTAAGTTTTAAAATTTGTATGTACTGCATTGAATTTTTTTGGGCGCATTAATCCATGTCACAAATGACCAAATAATTTCCACACAAAGAAACAAAACAAAATATAATGTCAACAGTGTCCATCTAAGAGCTTCGTAGAGTATCTGGAGCATCTGATTGTGCAAGTCTGTCACTACTCACCACAAGAAGACCAAGTCGGGCGAGTGACAAGAGCTAGGCAAACAGATGTGAGATCTTCATCAAGTTAACAGCAGTGTTGTGTGTTTTCCCGTGTTCAATTATGTTTACCAATATTAGTTTATTAAGAGCTTAGAGAAAAACAAATACAGTTTGATAAAATTCTATATTCCAAACTGTATGATATATTTTCTATTGCATGCTGTAGGTGATCTTAACTATAACCTCTAATCGTGTTTTGAATTGACTTATTCTGTGAAGAAAACTTATTTTAAAACCTTATTCGGTTGTTAGTGCAGCTTTACTTAAAAAGTGATCTGTTGCCTACCTCAAGTTTTTTTCATGACAGTAAAACATAATTTATGTTTGTGATAATTTGTTAAAACAAGTAAAACTTGATTATATAACATAATTACATAAACACACGTACGTATAATTCTTTATAAAAATATGAGTCACGCTTGATTGCTCCTATCTTATGTCACACGCGCCCTTTACCGTGCTGAGCTCATGAAGTTTCCTTAAGGACTTCTTTAAATATGGCACTACAGATTCTGCTTTGAGCGTATGTAGATTCTAAACCTTTGGAGTTAATCCTCTTGTCAAGTGTTTGGAAGAATGCTAGTGATACACAGCCTGATTGAAGTCTTGTTACCGAGAGAGTCGAGAGAGTCGTGGTAACTGTTGTCTGGGCACCGGTGGAAGACAGATTGTTTCTATGTGCCGGTTTGTTAACGTATCGTAAAAAATCGTGTTTGCACGAGGTTAGATGGTGTGTCAGAATCATTGAAGGACCTTGGTTCAAACAATAACATGTGTTGGCTAGAGTGGAGTCAAACTCAATGGAAAGTGAGGGAGTTGACGGTCTTATTTTTATGACAAAGTTATTTATTCCAGCAAAACGGTGATATTTGTCACTTTGTGGTTGCCTGGGCTGAATAAAGGGACCTTTCATATTATTATGTGAAGTCTTGGAAGAAGTTTAAGGGGCTACCCCATAAAAAAGATGAAATTTTAAAATTTTAATTATATTCACCCTGTTTACCATTTTTACCATCTTAAACTATTTTACACTTTTTAAACTTTTTACCTTTTAAAAAACTTGATTATATTTCTACTTTTTGCTTTGTTTATCCTTTATGGCCTTTTTTGCATTTTTACACCTTTTTAACTTTTACCCTTTCTACCCTAAGATATTTCTTCATGGCTTAGATAATGTAAAAAGGTGTAAAAAGTGAAATAAAGTGCAAAAAAGGGCAAAAAGGCCAAGAATGGTAGGAAAAAATTGTAAAAAGTAAATCTAATCACAAAGGGCAATAGGACCAAAAGGGCAAAAAGTCCAAAACGGACCCAAATGTCAAAAAAAAGGCAAAAGGGACACAATATATCAAAAATGGTAAAAAAGGTCACAAAAGGTATAAATGATATAAAAAAATCAAAAAGTAAATCATATAAAAAGGGTATATAGGTTAAAAGGGATAAAATAAATAAGAATGCTAACAAAATTAAAATGTGGTAAAATGTTCAAATGGGGTAAGGAGGATAAAAAGAGAAAAAAATAGTAAAAAGGGGTAAATAGTATATAAAATGATCAGATTACATCTCTATTTTGACATTGTGTATTATTGAGCTTACTTTCATGTTTTGAATCACAATTTAAACCAATAAAGAGTTAATATTTAAACATAATTTAAGATATGGTTATTATACCCTGTGGTTAGCTTTATATTCTTAAAATACATAACAAAGCTACATCATAGATTCACTGTGTGAAGAACAGGTACACCAGCCGGTTTGTTAATAAGATAAGCTTACTACAGATCACTCTTTGTCCTCCACGTGTGTAAGAGATGGTTTGTTTATTTATTACACAGTATTGCATACTCATAAATGTGACAACAGTGGATTTGGCAACATTTTGAAATGTAGAATGCTTGATTAAGATGTATCATTCCTGATATTAAAGTATACATTACTATATCAAAATATAATGTGTAATTTAAATATGAGCAGTAGGTTTACTGTATTAAAAATAGCATGTAATAAATACACAAAGCCATTAAACCATGTTTGCTAGAACTTACCCATTGAGATGTGTCTAGATGTTCCCATGAAGAAATACATCAGAACTGGGAAGAAAGCCATGTAAATGCCAACTATTGGGGGAACACCACCCAGTAACGCATATGCCATACCTAAGGAGGAAACAAATAAACAAGCTTTACTATGCTAGATACCCACACTGGTGGATGCACAGTCTAAGAAAGATGTTAAACTTGTGTTGCCCTTGGTCGCTGTTAATATGGAGGCCTGGGTTGGAAGTCAGGCCAGGGACAATGGATGTACACTTTCTCTAAAAGTTTAAAACTACCTCACCTAACCCTTATATATATCTAACACATTTTAAAAGTGGGGGTGGGGATAGTGCTCTATATTTTGGCCATTTGATCTTATATTACCTCTTCTTTCCTGATGTATGGAGGAATTCATTTTTGAGATTGTGACACCATTAAGGCGAGTGACACCATTAAGGCGAGTTACACTATCCTCAGATGATAGAATGGTATGTGAGAATGATGATGGTGGAAAGCAGAGGGGACCTACAATTTAACTTGGGTTCTGAACCATGGTGGAGACCTGGCATTCCACACATACACAAAGTGTGAAAGCACACACTTTGCCAGAGGTGAAGGAAGGGTTTGTTAATTAGATAAATCTGTGCTTACCCCTAGACCACCAGGTACCCTCATTTTAAAAGTAACTATATATATAATATATTTAAAAATGTATTCTGAACAGGGATTAAAATCTGGACAGATATTATATAAATATCCCAAATAACTCAGTTGATAGAGAAGTGGTGTGCTAAACTTTTGATCACATCCCTGCCCAGGAAAAAGTGTTTACACACATATATGAGACTTTGAAACATAACCATTAAATAATTATAGGTCTAATTATTATTTGATCACTTTCATTAGTTACTTATTTTACCATTAGAAGTAATGGTCAAAAAGATTGAGCAACCTCGAGAATAGGACAAACATGATCCACTCAACAGCAGAGCTAGCATTGGTTTACAATAGTATATCTATATATATCAGCCTAAAATAAGACATTACCTTAATAATTAAAATGTGATATTAATAGTTAAAATTATTTGTATGGTTAAAAGCAAAATATATGTGTGTGTATGTGTGTGTGTGTGTGTGTGTGTGTGTGTGTGTGTATAGGTTCACCTTTCCTTCTTAAGTGTCAGCTATCTGAGAATGATTATGTTGGAAGAAAAAAGCCATTTTACAAAATAAAGAAACAAACTAAAAAAATTGCTTTGTATACACATTAAGGACCCCGCAATGTCACTAGCGTGACACCTTCTAAAAGTTAGAGACTTTACAAAGTGGAGACTCATCTGCCATTTCTGGGTCCGGCAGGCAGTATCTAAGGAACAAAGACCTCTTTTGAGGCTCCTCTAACCCAATTTGGCTGTGTCCTTCAGGTATAGCCACGCAAGTTAACACACACAGCGAGCAATTTAGGGACCAGTGGCCTTGTGTCTGCCATTGATCCCCATCATCACCGGACAGCTGGGAACCCCCCCCCCCCNCCCCCCCACCCTTGCCAGATTTCATCGGTGGGAGGAGATGGCTCCTCCTCCCATGAGTTCCGGACACTCACGTAGGGGTGTTAACCACTTGGGGGAGGTCAGGCGCCCAGCTTTAAGAATCAGCCTAAAAGGGCTTTCAACCTAAGTTTTCCAGCAGGAAGCTCGTGGAGGTAGCCTGACCAACTTTCCTGGAAGGTACTAGCTAGTAGGGGAGAGGGGGGGCACTCTCCCACCTTTCACTCCTACACAGACAACCTCAACTAAGATTTAGCCACCCATCGGGTAAGCCCTCCGAACTTTCCTTGGGGTCCACCACAAGGAGGCATTCTGCCTGGATTACCGAATGAGGCACATTCCACAGGCAGAGGCAAAGAGCCCCTTCTGCTGTGCGAGTAAAGGCAGTCGCCACGAGTGTGAGAAATCATCTCAAACCCGTGAGCTTCCAACCCTCACCTGGCGCTACCCCCGATTTGGATGCACATTCACAGTGTTTAAGTAAAACGATTTGTTTATGTGAATGTGAACGATACTGACTTAATTTACAGCTGACGGTGAAACACTCAAGGAGCCAACCAACCTTTGGGTGTAGTACTAAACATAAGTACATAATTGTAAGCTTAGTTGTTAGCATGGGTTAATACTTATCTCAAATCCATAGGTTCAATAATTTTATTATTCTTACATCCACATTTTTTTTTTATTTCATCTGATTAAAAAAATTGCTTTTCAATTTATTAATTCAAATGATATAAAATAGTTTTTATTTCTACACCTTTTTGCAAACATACTTGGTAGTGGGGCCCCATTTTTTTTCCCCCCCAATTATTTGAGCTAATTAACGTGCACTTTTTGAACCAAATGATTATGTCCGCACACTACTTATAAATTAACTTAAATCTAGAACAGACACAACACCCAGCCCCCGGCCATTAATTCAATATTGTTAAAGGGTATTCATGCATATCACCGATGATAAATTTTTCGGCCACATCAGGAATCAAACCCAGGAACCTTAACTCATTAGACAGACACACTACAGACTGAGCTTGGATATCAGATGAGCCTATGTAAACTACCCCAATATTCTTATTTAAAATAACTAGCAAACTAGATATAAAGCTACAGATTAACCTAAAAATGGTGTACTATGTAGGTGATTAAACAAAAAAAATATGAATGTGTTTCAAAACATAAAATTTATGCTTTTTTAAAAATTAAATAAGCAAGTTATATTTTTTGGGATAGCACCGCGCCTCACCACCTGTTCAGGTTATATGTATAGGCACTAATTAAGTTAATTTGATAGAGTGGAAAGAGATTTAGGAAAAAACACCCTCAGCACACTCAACCAGGATTCAAAACACGACTTCACAGTCATTGGCAGTTTAGCCTGTTGTGGACGTCTTAGGCCATGCAGCTACTAAAGCAAGTTATTGAGTTAATGAGGCCTTTATAAGCTAACATACCATATTTACATTTTTAAAAAACATTGCAAAGTTAAAGATTAAAACTATATTGATAGTATAATAGAACTGACAAACATTTTTATTTAGATACTATTTAAAAGTGTTGGAGGATTTATTTTGGGATCTGTGACTCTGAAGACAAATTAGTTGTCATCTAAGATGAAGTAATTTGAGTTTAATTTACTTTGATAGTTTACATAATTTTTGACAAAATAAGATTAGACACAAAAAAAAGTATTTAAAAGCAATCAATCATTTTGAACGGTGCAGTGTTTCCTTTTGTTTACATTGCCCCAAATCTTTATTATTATTTAGCACCGCGTCTTACTGCCCGTTCGGGTTATACGCTTTAAGTACTAATTACGCTAATGGATTAGGAATTGGGAAAGGTTGAATTAGAGGAATTGAACCCGCATTTGCGTGGAGGGAGGGTAAATTTTTTTTAGGAAAAACCACTCCTAGTTCACCCGACTGAGATTCAAACCTCGATCTCCCCGCCCTCAGCAGTTGAGCAACTCAACACGACTAGCGCGTTAGCCAACTATGCCACCGAGGCGGGTCCCAAATCTTTAAAAGGTCATCAGTTTTCCAGTGTTGCTAGATTTAAAACTCAGTCATTCGCAGTAAATGATAGAAACATTTCAAAACTATCATTGCTCTGTTTCGGCATGTGGCTTGTGATTTAGTTCGCTAGCGAGTTTTCTCACATATTTAAAAACAAGGGGCCCAAATAGAAACCAACGGTGTTTCTGCCTGTTTGAAAAAAAAATTATTTAGGGTAATTTAAAAGAGTGAAAAAAGTTAAAATAAAATAAACACAAAGTTGTATAATATCCCAATTTGTTTTGCAGCAAATTACAATACAAACTTACCTTGAGGTATATGCATTATGGCTACAGTAAGCCCTGAAACTAGGTCATGGAATAAATCTGTTTTCCATCGATACTTAGGAAGCCATTTCAAAATAGGTAATAGCGAAAATAATAATTTTCCTGGTTGGCATTTTTTTGTATTTGCTATTCGCTTGTATAGTGCTGTGGAAGGAAAAACATTATTATTTTGTTAGTAAATAAAAGTTAACTAAGAAACTGTGTGCATGCCTTTTATAGAAGTAATAACAGTTTTGATTCTAAAGGATTTCGAAACTCTTCCAATGTTATCATTTGAAGCTTGAGTATGATTACAACACACATAGTTAAATAAAGCACAGCAAATTTAATAAGCTAATACTATAGTAACATGTTACGTAAATAAACTATATAGAAAAGTGGCAGATTTATCCAATCTCAGATATAGCCCATATCTAGCTTTTTATTATTTTAGTTATTATTTGGCATAGGATCAAAGCATCAACTACAAGATGGTGAAAATTTTCAACTATTTTATTTGTTTATGATGATTTTTAATTGCTAAATATTTGTAATCTTATTTTTTTATATGAAATTATCAGTTGTATCTACACATCTTATCTTTTTTTATATGACGTGGACATGTTATTAAATACAGTGTTGAGTTAAAAGATTTAATAAAATCAGCCAATTTAATGATAATATTCTTTTTTATATTATTAAGTCATGTACACTTAAAGCTTGCCGCACACTGGATCGGATCGGAATGTGTAGGAAATTTTTGATTACCTGCATTTTAATGGAGGCCTTCACACTGGTTCAGATCAGATTGTAAACATCAATGACAGATTGGAACAGAACGAATCTCTTTGCCAGGAGGGAATATTTTGACAAATTCCGAAGCTACGTGCTTGTAAACTAGTGCATCATCTACACTTATACTCAATCTACACCATGTTCTGTTTGCTGTTCCTTGACAATTTTTGCTTATTTAAAAAATGTATTAGCATGAATAAACTATCAATTTAGTTCAACAGTATCCTATAATTTATGAAATTAGTAACAAATATTATTATTATTACTGTGTTATGAAGGAGAATTTGCTGGAGGAAATCTCGGAAATTTTATGTTGTATTTATGTCATGCAATCAAAAGTATTTTTGAAGCCACTGCTTCCTCTTCTTCATTGGCATCGGCAGCAATGCAGAGAGCAACAACCGTTGCCCTCACTTCACTGCTGATATTACTCATTATTACCAAATCATTTTAATCAAAGTACCCTCTTTGGTTGTTCTGTCTTCCTAATGACATGAACTAAATTCCGAACCAGTGTGTGGACACAGTTTGTTTACATTTTTAGGGTTGTGATTCTGACCGTTTCGATATGTTTCAATCCAATTTGGTGTGTGGCAAGCTTAATATAAAACCTCAAACTGTGTGGTATTTAAAAATACCACTATTTCACAGAGGCTGATATCTAAATTAACCTTACAGAAATTAGTAACCACAAACCTGTTGAACTATCCTACCTGGTTTATGTGGTTCATTGTATTGGTATAATGTATTAAACTCAGTCTTCACAAATGGATGGTGTCCATTATAAACTGTGTCTGCACTCACATTGTTCAAAGGATCATATTCTTCAGGTAATCTGAAAAAAAAAAGTGAATATGTCGCTCAACAATGTGATTGATTGCTTCCCAAGACACACACACACATATATATATATATATATAAATGTATATATGTATGTATAAAATGTATATATTAATTAATCTATAGAATTAGGAACTTGAAAATTCATTGCCACCCATCCCTATCTTGAGGTAGTTCCATCCAGTCCACCTTTAAATACACCCTATCTCTTTTAGGTTAGCTCTAATGTTATCTTCCCATCTGCGTCCAGGCCTTCTCATGGGTCTCTTCCCATTGGGTTTGCCAGCCAATACCTTGAATGTGGTTCTAGTTTATTTCATTTGGACTGCATGTGCTGAACACTGTAATATGCAAGATTTTAGTACCCCAACAATGTATGTTTATGAGTACATCAAGGTATATAGTGCACCATAATATAAAATCCTCCATTTTTCATTGTCTTCATCCCTTTTGGACCAAATATTTTCCTAAGTGCTTTGTTTTCAAAAACCATCACCATGTAAGGTGAGATATCAAGTATCTCAATCATAGATAAAAACTGATGAAACTATTGTTTTGTAGGCTATATTCTGAGTTTTACATTTCATGACAACAGATGATATGTTAAAATCTAGGCTAACTGGACGAGTAATAGCCTGATTATATGTAATCGTGTAATAACACATGGTGACTAAAAAATATTCATATTTTAATGCTAAGTGTAGCCTAGCTATAAGAAAATTAAATAATAAAACTTTTTAATATTTAGGGAGAATTATAATGTACTGCGGCACACCCCATGTAGGGAGATAATGGGGGCTCAGGCCTTCCCCCTTCCGTTCAACCCCAACAATAAAGAAAGAGAAAGCACGTACATGCCTCTATTATATTATTTTGGAAAGTGATATTTCAAACAATTTATTTTAAAATAGGCCTGAATGTGAATGGACTCTTTACCTCATTTGTTTTTAAAAAAGCTTGAACTCATGAGAAAGTTCACAGTTCTGTAACACTCTTATTTGCAAAGTCCAAGCCCACCAGCCAATCAATGCAATCCGTGCTTCTCAAACCTTCCACACAGAAGACTAATCACAATGCACTTTCCTGATTTGGCTTCTGGATATTTCGAAAGAATTCTTAGTATCCTTATAAATGATCAGTGTTAGCAAAAGGCGGATATCACCACAAACTCTTGTTTGTTCATTAAGAGTATATAGTCTAGTCAAACATAATTTTCACATTAACTTTTGTATTTTTATATGTAACTACTCCCTCAAGTAGAGTACAGTTTCAAATAACACCCCCCCCCCCGCTCAAATATAATCCTGGGCACCAGTGTTAAGAAAACATTTTTGTTTGGATAAGAAAAGTAGTGAATTTCTCCTTTGTAAATGTATATGTTTTTTCTAGAAACCATTATAAGAATGTATATAAAAATACTTATGTCATTCGACTATTTGTATGACAGTGCATACAGCAAATAAAAAATCATTACAAATTAAAAATTAAGTCATAAAGAAATGTTTATCGCTTAAAGATGAAATTAAAATAAAAAATAAGTAAATAAAAGCAAACTTAATATGGACTAGATTTGATTAACACTTAGGCCTAAAGGACAATATCTCAATGCTCTTGACAATAGCTATGGCAAAGGCTTTGTCAACACATAATTATGACTAAACAATGACAAAAAAATTGCTTTGTTCAAATGGTAAGAACATTCGCGTTCCAAGGTAAAAGAATGTATAAAAAGAAAATAATGTATTTGGCACAAGTGGAGTCTCACTATTTAAACGTTTAAAACCTATGCTATTGAAAGAATGGTTGAAAAAGGTGTATGTGTAAGTTTACTCTATATTAATTTTGGGTGCTTAAAATTCACACCAAGAGAATTGACTTTTCAAAAACGATTTTCTTTAGTGTGTTGCAGACCATATTAAAACATCAAACTTCTGTAAAACTAAATTTTTATTCTTATTTGAGAGAGAGCACACGCCTTCATACCCAAGAGATGAGCCACCACTGACTATTAATGTTTGTTTTTCAACAAAGAGAGCTAGGCTTATATAATATTTACTCTTCATACAATATGTGGTTATTTGCTGATGTTCAACACATGTTGAGTACATATAAACCTAAACTAACATTTGGCTTCTATCATAAATTATGTTTAACATTATTTGAACAGGCCTTAAATAGTTTACATGTGGTGTTAAGTTGTGTAAACCATTGATTTAAAAAACGAAGGATGTACTCCACTATAATATAGCATGTTTGTGTAGTGGCATCATTAAGGTTTAGCTACTACGATTTACACTTGTTTCCATTACAGAAAATAAAGGTTTATAATATGCATGTTCTAAGCAAAAAATAATATTGGAAGTGAAGAATACTAAAATAAAGATTTTTTTTAAATGTATCAAGTAAATAACCTTTGTAGAAAAGTTGCAATCTGTCCAATCTAAGGTATGTTCATCTAAGGTTGAGCCTATCCATAAATGCACGGTTCTAAACAAAACTTTTTTTTTAATATCTATTTATTTTAGTAACATAATTGGGCATCTTTTATAATTCTTATGGAATTTTCAAAAGATGCTAAAAATGGTTATTGAAATATTTTTGTTAAAATGTTTCTATTTCAATGCATTTTAAATGGGAAAACAAATATTAATAATCGATTTATTTATTTTCTTTGTACAATTAAGCTAGAGTGTTTGTTTATAACATTATTATTTAATGAATAATTTATTTTTATTTTTAAGCGTATTTTTAAAATTGGGTTAGCTTCAATAATCACGACGATGTTGAGCTCCAACGACTCCCAACTCCCAAGTCGACACTCTTGTAAAAATACGTGGTTTTAAATACAACTTCTCCTTCTACAAATAGTCATCTTAGTTGATAATAGGTGCCGTTAGTATGATCGGTACCCATTTACAAACTACTATCGTTTTGCAAGCTTTGGCTAACCTACTGTATCGGAATTCAGGTGGCAATGGAGGGTGAAGCTAATCTCTGTCACCTTGAGTAAAAGAAACATTAATACAATGTGCATTGGGATGAGAAGGGCCAATGTCCAATTATGAAAATTTGCGTAGTTAAATATTAACATATTGATACATTAACGGTGACCTGGCGGTCTAGGGGTAAGGTGTCAGACTTCTATGCTGGCGGCCGGGGTTCAATCCTCGGTCCCGGCAAAGATTTATCTGATTACCAAACCCTTCCTTCACCTCTGACAAGACATCTTGTGAATGTGGGGAATGCCAGGCCTCCACCGTGGTTCGGATTCCACGTTAAACTGTAGGTCCTTCATTTCATCTCACAATCGCCCTACCATTTCAAATTAGCGTAAGTGCGTATAATCTGAACGGGTAGTAAGACGCGGTGCTAATAATAATGATAATAATAATAATAATAATACATCAACAGGGGCGGCTCGTCCTTAAGGCGCGGAGGCGGGCGCCCCCCATCCCCACGAATCCCCAGTTCCTTTTAAAGTTATTATTCGCACTCTCACGACAATTTTATCTTGCCATAATAGTTTCAAGAAAAATATGTTTTTGGTTTAAGTAATAGCAGGCAATGTTTTTAAAATGGCATGCGGTCGGGCGCGAGGCGGTCAGCGCCTGACATTGTTAAACCAAACCTTCCCTCCCCTTAAGGCCCTGCCTACCCTTTCTGGTGGTGTGTTGAGCTTTCAGCTTTCAAAATAGATGGCATTGCTAAAGTTATACAAACTGGTGGATTCCAGCCATCAGGTTGGCAGCATTACTGGTTTGTTTAAACAATTGGGAGGCTAGGACCGGTAATCAGTAAAGGCCGCAAGCAAACTTTTCCTAGAACTGATAGAGATAAGAAGTGTAGTGCCGGACAGTAAAGTGTGTAGGCGACCAAACTGGACTAAAAGTGGGGAGATAAAACGTCAAGATACAATCACACTCTCGACCAGAAAAAATATCCTAGCCATCCCAGCCAGCTAGACGCTTCTATCTGGGAGTTCAAATCCCTGCTGGGGGTATTTTGGGGAGATCTTATTCAATCGTTTCCTTCTCCTCTCCCACGCAAATGTGGGTACATCTCCTTCATTAATTGGGCCTGTTTAGGTATGAACTAATTACGCCAGCGGGTTAGGGATAAATACGTTTCAATTTAGAGGAAGTGTACCCGCATTCTCGTGGAGAGAGAGAAGGAAAATATTTAGGAAATATCACCCGATAATGATTGAGCCACGATCTCCCTGTCATCTGCAGACTAGTCTAATGTGAGAGTGACGCCTTAGACCATGTGGCCACCAAAGTTGGCTATTACCAATCCTAATGTCTAAAAATAACTAAACGATTATAATAACATGACTTACCAAATCTTTAAAATTACGTAAGCTAGAGAGGTGGGAGGGAGCTTACGTGAGGGAGGGAGGATCTAAAATCATGTAACAAAGCCTTACGTAATTTAAGGATGGCTCCCTTGCAATAAAAACTATGGGCCATAGATACAAGGCCTAGCAGCCGGGTCATGTTATTGGGCAGAGTAAAAACGAACTCAGGTCATTTCTTTATAACACTCCTTTTTAAAAAAGTATTGAACTATTTTATTTTTTTTCAAATAGATATCTGAGAAGGGTAGTGATAAATAATACTGTATACTTATTTACCGGAGAAAAAATTATTTAAGGTAAAATTAGAGATAACTTATTTTTGAAGATTTTTTCACTAACTATATACTAAATAACCTATACGAGAGAGTATGTAGCTTACGATTTTGTCGAACCATTTATTTGAGTTTAGTAGTAAGCAGGTAAAATAAAAAATAACTCAAATTTAATGTGCTAAATTTGCCACTGTGCTTTGATTAATTTTTAAACTTTAAAGGCTATAGAGGCAATAAAATATTTAAAAAGCAGTTTCATTTCGAAGATTAGAACAATTTTGACTATAAATATATATGTTATTTTTTATTGCTGATATCACCGCGTCATACTACCTGTTCATGTTATACGCATATATGATAATCTAATTGGGTAGTAGTGAGGAAGGAAGCATTTGAGAGGTTATCTACCAGCATTTTTATTTTGGGAGATAGGGAACTAATTTAGGAAAAACGACCCTCAGTAGACCCGACCAGGATTTGAACCCCAAGCGCTCCGCTATCAGCAGGCCAATTTAACACTGGAGTGACACATTAGACCACTCGGCCACTGAAGTGGGTATCTGTTATTTATTACGGTGTTTATAGTTTTCAAACATGTATAGGATTTACACAATTTTCCCGAAATAAATGTTTATGGGAATACTTTTTCATCCTATTGGTAGATTTTAACTTTAGTAATATCTCCATGGTGTCAGCCTGAAAGCAGGCTATACCAAACGAGAGGCTGTCGTATGTTGGCGAAGATAGTGCCAGCATTTTCGGGCTGAGGGTGCCATGTGGTCAGCACAACGAACCCTCCAGCCTTCTATCTCAGTTTTCTAGACTGAAGTGCTACTTATTCATTCAAGTAGCTCCTCATTTGTCCTGACGAGGTTGATTTAGGTTCCATTTCAGACCTTTAGCCTTTAGCCTCTTTAGCCTTTAAAGTTTTAAAATTAATCAAAGCACACTGGCTAAATTTAGCACATTTATCTCTAATTTTACCTTGAATAATTTTTTCTCTGAAAAATAAGTATACAGTATCATTTATCACTACCCTCCCCAGATATTCATTTGAAAAAAATGGTTCAAGACTTTCTTAAAAAGGTGATTTATAAAGCAATGACCTGAGTTCGTTTCTACTCTGCTCAATAACATGACCCGGCTGCAAGGCCTTGTATCTATGGCCCGTAGTTTTTATTGCAAGGGAGCCATCCTTAAATTACGTAAGGCTTTTTTACATGATTTTAGATCATCCCTCCCTCACGTGGGTGATCGGAAGAATTTTCGTAGGCTCTCCCCCACCTCTTTAGCTTACGTAATTTTTAAAGATTTGATAAGTCATGTTACTTTAATCGTTTAGTTATTTTTAGACATGAGGATTGGTAATATCCCACTTTTGTGGCCACACGGTCTAAGGCGTCACTATCGCAATAGACTAGTCTGCCGATGATTGGGAGATCGTGGCTCAATCATGATCGAGTGATATTTCCTAAATATTTTCCCACTCTCTCTCCGCGCGAATGCGGGTACACTTCCTCTAAAATGAAACGTATTCATCCCTAACCCACTGGCATAATTAATTCCTACCTAAACAGGCAGAATTAATTAATGAAATGTACCCACAAAACATTACGATAACCATTGGTGCACGCTTGTAAAAGAGCTGACAATTTGTTGTGTTTCTAACGCTCGTGTTTGCTCTGCTCACTTTAGTGAAACGGACATTGAACGTGACTTCAGGGCGGAATTATTCAAATTGAAACCAAATAGAGTGTTAAATAAAAAGTCTGTGCCACATTTTAAAATACCATCTGTCACAGCTTCTTGCAGTAGTTCGGAAATAAATAAAAGAGTTGATAAACGAGAAACAAAAAGAAGCTTAAATCTTCTTTCAAATATACACGAAATTAATAATTTGCCCTTTCAATCCTCAGACCACGGGAATAGCCCAACACACTTAGAAGTATACAAGCGTTAGAGTTGGAACTGCTAAAGAAAGAAAATATTTTAAGGAATTAAAATAATGTTTTAAAAAATGAAAATAAAATTTTAGAGAAAGAAAATAAATACAATTTTACAGAGTTAGCGACTGCTAGGACAGAAATTTTTCATTCACCCGAAACTATATAAGAAAAATCAAATTATTTTGAGGGGAAAATGTAGCAATTGAAATTCTGAAGATGTATCAAAGGCAATAACGCTAAGATGTATATCCAAAAAAGTATTTAGACATTTAAAAGACTTTTAAAATATTATCTTCCAAGCGAAACGACAATAAAACGCCATCTCAGCAATTTTTCTATTAAGCCAGGATTTATAGCTGTAAGTTTAAATATTTTAAAAAGCACAATTCAATGTTTTTACTGATTTCGTAAAAGACGCGGTGCTTTGTTTTGATGAGATGAAAGTGAAATCTGACATGTGCTATGATAGCGTCGAAGACAAAATCCTAGGACCATACTCAGCTGTCCAAATTTTAGTTATCTGAAGCTTAATTGGAAAATGGAAACAACCCGTGTATTGCGGATTTGACAGATCCAAGAATTATTCTTGAGTTTGTTGAAACAGTTGAGGCCACGGGATTCTGTGTCCGGGCTTTTGTTAGTGATATGACCTTATCAAATTGGAAGCTTGTGTTGAATCTGGGAATAACACCTGGTTGTACAAGTATTAAAAACCCATTTTCTGATCAGCGCCATTTTTTTTGACGTCCCTCTCAAGTTCTGAAACTTTTGAGAAGTAATTAACTGGAAGAAATATATAAGCTGTCTAACGGTAACACTGTTAAAATAGATGTATTTGCACAGCTCATCGAGTTACAAAAAGACGGCAATCCAAAATTTGAGTATAAAATCAATACTAATCACCTCCTTTCAACAGGAACAAAAAGACAAAATGTCAGGAAGGCTGCGGAATTACTATCTAGCACTGTTGTTTAGTATTTATTTCTTTATATTTTATTATTTTAATAACAATTTCATTATTGTTTACCTAATTAAATATTTCTTATATTCATTCATTATTAATTTATGTAATTATCACATTTTTCTGTTTACCGCCTTTTATTTCATTAATTATGTTTTGTAAGGGTGGTACAATTGCTCTCTCGTGTTTTTACTCGCGTTTCTTAGCCAGTCCGAAAATTGTTTTCCTCAAAGCTGGACGTGCATCATCAACGCGGCTCAATTTCTCTGTCTCTTTTCATATTTTGCGCTCTCTTTCGTTAAATTAAATAACCCTTTACTCAGCCTAACTGGTAAATATGCGTCTGATCAGAAGCACCGGGATCATCACATCACAACCCCAGGTAGGCCTACTTGGGTTATATCACCGGATCTTCAGCATCAGGTAGGATCTCATATCTACTTACGCGCACATTAATTAATTAATTTTCTCTCGCTCAATCAAATTAAAACCAACTGTTGCATCTGCTATTGAATATACTCTACCTTGAAATGAGCATGTGGTTACATTTTTGAATACTATAAATGATAGCTTTGATGTGCTAAACACTAGATTACGTTATCATCCAACAAATGAGTTGAAAGTGCCTATGGGATTAATTTAAATGATCAATATGCATCTCTCAAGCTTTTTTTTATTGTATGTGCGAATCTATGCGAGCTATTGGGAGAAACAAATGATTACCTTTTCAAAAGGGCTTCCTAATATCTATCTGTAGTCTTCAAGGGCTCTACACAGAGTTACACTATGAAGGATACACATATATTATGGCAGCAAGATGTAATCAAGACGTCCTTAAGTCTTATTTTTCTCTGATAAGAGGCCTTGGTAAATTTTATGATCATCCACTACCAACGGCTCTGAGCCAAAGAATAAAATCTTTACTTTCGAGCCGTAGTGCATCAGTAATAATAAAAACTGGGAACTGTTCAAGTGAAGACACAACTACATTAAGTGTTGGTGTAATACAAAATCTGAGATGTGATATCCGGGAAGATTCACAAGTATAATCTACAGTACAGGAGGAAATTGAAAGTGAACAACCAGAAGAGGAAGAATTTATATCAATTATTGAACCTTAATTAGTAAAAAGTAAAAATAATATTCATGGACAAGTAGCAGGAGAAAACACAGACTTACTAAAGAAGCTCGAAGGGTATATTGCTTATATAGTGAAAAATAAAAAGCTAGTTACAGCTTACGAATATGGCCATCCAACGAGTCACTACTATATAAAACAAATAGACTGGCTTTCGACAATATCAAGAGGAGGCCTGGTGGAGCCAACAATTGCGTGGACTCAGATTATATTTAACATGGAGGAGGACTTCAATACATTTCATGGCGATGGTTTTAATAAGGATTGTGATGTGATGAAAACACTAGTGAACATCTTCAAGTTTAAGTACATTGGCATAGATGAGTTCGCTATTTCATGTTATGTTCGAACGCGGACCTTTATTAGAATTAAGTCTTTGAATAAGAAGAAATCTCAGAAAAGACCAATCTACGGTAGTAAGAAGTCTGTTGGCGGTAGGAAGAAATCAAACGAAACAGCTTAAATTCAATGAGTTAATTTCAGTGAGTTTATCCAATACTAAATTATTTCATGATACATTTTATTTTTTATCTTGCCTACATTATTTTGTCTGTTTTTAATTATAATTATAAGAAATTGTCTTATTTGCATTTATGTTGTGAAACTTTATTTTAACTCCTTAAACATGTTTTTCATTGCGTAATTTTATTACAGTGGCAGTGTGATCTGTACATTTTAAAATCTTAACTATTACATCATACTTAAATAAAAAAAAGCATTAAGAAATGGTTAAACATTGTCAAATTTGAAATTTATGATCAAATTCCAATTTACTTTAAAACAAATGTTAGGAGAGATGCAACTAGCAGGCAGTGTTATAGTAATGAACTAGCGTGGCCAGTTGGCACCGAGTGACGTGTCAAAGGGGCAGGACTGGAGGGGGAGATGCGCGCGGACTCTACCGTGTATTATAAGTATCGTGGTGTAATGAAGGAGGTTGATGGAGATCTTGCAACGTAGCGCTCCTACCCCTCCCATCTCACCACCACGCTTGAACACCATAAGCTTCCATTCACACCACACCAGTTGAGAGAAAGCCATAGTCAAGTGAACCTGTGTTTAACAATAGCGTCAAACAAGAGAAAGTGCGAATATTTAAGTGTCGTAGAGAAACTGAAACTTATAGAAAAATTAGAGTCCGGTGTTTCTGTGGCAAATGTGTGTAAGGAATAAGGCATTACCAAACAAACAGTTTCAGGCATAAGAAATAACAAGGATAAGTTGAAGACGTTTGCTTTGCAGTGTGATGTCGAAAAAACAGTTTCCAGTAGAAAACGACTGAAGTTGTTTAGTGACACAAATATGGAAAAGAATGTACATAAATGGTATGTGCAACAACGGTCTAGCGGGGTCATAGTTCGTAGTGTGGAGCTTCAGGCGGCAGCTGAGACACTTGTTAAGCACATAACCATTGAATTTAAAGCACGTGATGGCTGACTGTATCGTTTCCGCAACCGGCATGGTATTGTTAACAAGAGAATGTTTGGTGAAGCACTGAGTGCTGATAAAGCTAGTGTTGAACCATTTAGAACAAGACTTGACACTCTAATTAAGGAAGAAGGATTAACTCGTGCGCAACTATATAAGCTGACAAAAACGGGCTGTTTTGGCGTTCGCTACCTGAAAATACCCAGGCTTACAAACATGGACAAAAGCTTAGCAAAGAAAGAATTTCTGCCTTATTGTGTGCACATGCAGATGGAAGCCATTGCCTTAAATCAGTTATAGTCGGCAAATCACGCCAGCCTCGTGTGCTTAAGTCTATGCTGGATGACCTGCCTGTGCATTATACTAACTCAAAAAATGCATGGTCCACACAAGTAATCACGCAAGACTGGTTTCAAAATCAGTTTGTTCCTGAAGTGCGACGATTCCAATTTGAGATTCTGAAGATTGCCCCTAGGGAAGTCAGAGCAGTTTAACTTGTAGACAACGCTCCATCCCATCCAACTGAGAAGAAGTGTAACAGTGATGGAAACATTAAGTGCCTGGCATTGCCTTCCAATACCACCTCACTTATCCAACCAATGGATCAGGGCGTTATTTTGATATGCAAGAGATTATATAAAAATAAGTTGCTTGATAAAGTGATGGTGGTACTGGAGGAACCTCAGGACAAAGAAGAGGACACGCGAGGGCAGAGAACATTGCAGAACATACACAACTACAGCATCAAGCCAGCAAATTTAAACTGGGCCTCTCTCTGCTTGGAATGAAGTAAAGACGTCCACGCTTGTTAACTGCTGGAATAAACATCTTTTTGACAGAGATGTAGAGCATAATTTAGAGGATTGTGAGGTAAGTGATTACTATAAGACATTATTAGATGGTGGTGAAACTGGGCCAACTGAAGAAAACATTCGCGAGTGGTTAGATGGAGAGGATGGAGATCCTGACTACTAAAACCAGACAGAGGAAGCGATCGCTCGCAATATTCTGTCTCCTACCACCACGGACCAGAATACAGACCACAAGGAGGAATTACAGCCCTTGTCTGAGTCGAAGCTGTCAAGTGATCGTGAAGCTCTAGACATACTTATTGGTGTCATAGATTCGACTTCAGACCCAGAGCTACAGCCATTCTATGGACACTTTAGGACTGTACGTGAGATAATTGTTCGGAAGCAACATGAAAAATATTCACAGAAGAGTGACAGATTCTTCAAACCTACGTCTGCTGAGCAAAATATCGTCACAGTAGCACACCAATCCCCATCGTGCTCCTATAATAATAGGCCTAGGCCTACCAAAAGAAGGTGTGAATCAAACTCTGACTAAAATATTGAGGTCAGTAAGTTAGTGTCACTTTTATTGTTACGTAATACAATACTGTATCTAGATAATTTTCCAGTAGTACTATTAGAGGCCTGTTGTAATCTCAACCTTCCCCATTACAATACCTAGCGGTGTTATTTGTGTGTCTTATCTGATATGTATAGTTTACCTCGTCATATTAAAGCATAATAATACTTTAGATAAATATCAGTTTTCATTCTTTAGGCTCAACTTTATTTCCCCTCGATAAGACGGACTGTTCATAACTTGTTCAGACCCCCGCCTCCTTTAGTAGGAGTTATCGAGCGTTGACTGCAGGTAGTCGAACCGAAATTTTTATCGGTTCTGGTTTCTGTTCTTTAAACAAACACTTTAAAGGTCCCGGTTCTGATAAGAGCACAATAAAGGTTCCGGTTCTTTTCGGTTCCTGATAGTGTTCCTGTTCTTTAATTATCTTTTTAAAACCTTTTTAGCAGAGCATCTTTCTATCCGTTCGGGCTACGGCTATGTACTAATTTCGATAATGGTTTCTTAATGAATGAGGAAGGTTATATTTTTATATTTAGAGGAAGTGTATCCGCAATTGCGTGGAAGGATAGCGGAAAGCCACTTTGGATATAACCTTCTTGATCAAAAGTATTGCTAGATTAAAAAAATATTGTAACGTACCTTAATAACAATAGTGCATCCTTCTAATTTGCATATTGATCTGTCACCGTCAATCTCATAGTCAAAAAAATTCCGGGCTGGTTTTACTCTAACGCGCACCATCAATAATATTATTTAAACCACTTACTAACAACAACAAATAATCACCTCTGCACTGTACAGAAAGAACACATTCACTGAGCTAGGTTACTTCCTAATTTAAACTTGAGTGAAAAGAATTTAAAATTTGCTTTTTTCCACCCTCCATATCACTTTCCCTCTATTATTGTATTATTTAACTCTTCCAATACCTGTAGTTTAAGTTTAGTAACATCTACGGGCGTCTCTCTTATTTTAAGAAAGTGACATAAAATTCTCAAGTTCACAGAAATTGAACTCGTAAGAAGATTTTAAGAACTCTTATCATGAAATCATCAAGCTGAATATTCAAATAAGTCGAAATAAGAGTCATTTATGACACAATATTCAATCTAAGACAAAAAAAGTTAAATAGGAGCTATGGTGTAATATATTTACCTAAGACGAAAAGGACCCAAGATGAGTCCTTTTAGATGTAATATTTAACCTGATACAAAAAAGGGCCAAATAAGAGTAATTATTGATAATATAGTATTTCAACCGAATATGAGAAAGAGAAAATGAAGAGTATTTTGCTAATACAAAATAATATAACTTTTTTGGAAAAATAAATTTTTAATTATTCGAAGAAGATTATAAGATAAAAAAAAATTTGTATGGCTTTGCGGTTTGTATGTAGTTTCTTGTTCCCAATACCTTTAGATTCAGATCAGTAAGGGTAAGAGCACACAGGTAACGATGCGAAGCGGGGCGACACATAGAGAACACCATACATATCTTTATGATTCATAACATACAGGCAGTGACTTGAGGCTAAGCGACGTAAGGTAGACCAGGGCGATCCACTTTAAAACAAAGTAGTTTGTTCTGAGCAGCGATTCGAGGAAACAAAATATACGATGAGCTCCTGATTGCCAAAGTATTTGCCAAGCCACAGGTTTTCTCAGTTTGTGGTTTGCTTCTCCAGGAATTCACTGAGAATATAATCAAAGGTCGCGGTTGACATCATCGTATATTCAACAAATCTTGATTCATGTCTCTTTAGCACGGGAAACAAATGGTGATATTCCCCCATGGGTATAAGGAGAGTTGAATATGTGGGAGAGGGGGGAGGGGAAGGTGTTCAAAATCATAAGTTTATGTATGAAATTATGTTAAGACTTACTATTAAGCCATAAGAAAAAAGAACGTGGCTATTTTATACATTGTGGTGGAACTATTTGTTTAAGAGCTGAAAAGGGGAATGGAGGGGTAACTATAAAAAAGTTTCTTAAAAGCTTTTTACCCTTCTCGCCCCCAGTTAATGTTAGAAAAGTGAATGATCCTAAAAGCTATTTATAGTGGGCCTTGTTTAGAGAATGTTTGAAACTTACTCTTTAACACCCATTTATAATAGTGCTCCCCCCCCCCAACCCAATTTTTTTTGAAATTTATATATTCCTTGAGGTTATTTGTAGTCTTCTTTCAGATATTTTTTGAAAATTATAATGCTTTTTAAAGTCATTTCAAGAAATGAACACCATGTTATTTTTAATAAATTGGATCCCCTAAAATCTATTTTAAGTAGTTCTCACCCAGAAGTTTTTTGAAGTTTGGAATACCCTAGAAGTTATTTAGACTGTTCCTCGCAGGATTTTTTTTTCTTTCGAAAATTATATTATTTTAAAAACTATTTGAAGTGGTCTTCTGTGAGCAAATTTTTAAAATTGGGTGTCCTTAGAAGCTATTTGGAATGGTACTCACCTGATTTTTTTTTTATTAGATGCCCTAAGAAGCTTTTGAAAGCGGTCTTCCTCCAACACATTTTTTAAAAATTGAATGCTTTTAGAAACTAAGTGGAGTGATTCTCGCCTGGATTTAAAAAAATATTATCTGCATATAGAAGCTACTTGTAGAGGCCCCCTATGGTTATTTATTTTAAGACTCGATTGCCTATAAAAGCCATTTAGAATGATATTTGCCGGAATTTTTAAAAATAATTAAATTCCCCTAGAACATTAGCTCCCAAACTTTTTCAGCTGGTAGATAGTCAAATTCCAACCCCGGCCTCCTATTTTTTTCTATTCATTTTTTAAGTGTTAAATGCTTTCTAGTCACGTCTTTATTTTATAAAAAAAATCATTGTAACACTGGCAGGATAATGGAAGAAATAAATGACAAGATTATCGTGATGGTAATGTTTTGTTTTAATCAGTTCTTGAATATTGGGTTTGGTGTTTGACTGAGAACATCGAAAATCTCTTTCCACTTCGAGTCAACCACACTGTTTGGTTTTGATGAGAGTCAGAGTTAAAGATTCGGTGGTGTTACACGTGGCCGCAATGGTAGCTTAGGGCAGCGTTTTTCCAACTGGACTCTACAATAGTCATCTCAGTCTCCGCGAGTCAATTTAATCATATTATTTATTTGTTTTCCACAATGTATAATAGTATCAGTTATCAGGATTTACAATTTTTTCAAGTCTTAATAAAGGACATTTGCCAAAGTTGTATCCAGAACAAGTGAGATTTTCCGCCTGTTATATGATTTTCTACTTGTAAACAAACGTTAACTGTCGTTATTGAGTGAAATGTTAGAAATGCTATGAGGGCTCCAGCATGCGTTTTGGAAAATTGGTGAATAAATCAGAGGCTTGCGAGTTTGAAAATAAACATGTAAATGCACACTTTTGGTTGTCACAGAATTTTTTACAACTGGTAGTCAGTGTTGCCAATACCACAAAAAATAAGTATATTAATTCTTTATTTAAATCACTTTTCCAAAGTGATTATCTTCAATTTGTATATGTTTCTTAACGTTATTTTTTAACTGTCCCACGGCCCCCTCAGTTTGTGAACCACTGGTCTAGAAGCTATTTGGTGCTGTACTTTCATGGTAAATTTTTAGAAATTTGAATGTCTCTAGAAGTTTGATACAAGGCCATATTTAAGCTTGATATTAAAAACTTTGAAATATTTCAAAGGTTGGTGCGGGGGGGAGGGGGCAGTTTAGACCCCCAAAGCTAAACTTCCCTACGCCCATGTATTTCCCATAATAGTCCTTGTCTTGACGCGCTTCATGTATCCACTTGCTCCTTCCCCGCCCTTTCAAGGTTTTCCACTTGAAATAAGAACTCTCCCCAAAAAAGACCTTGCGTGATGATTTTTTTTAAATGATTATTGAAAACTATTTCAAAACATGGAGCATCTCAAATTTCTTTCGAATGTTTTGTTGCTGAGCAAGCTGATAGATACCATAAATTAGATAGGAATAAATAAATATTATAAACATTGGGAAAAAATATATACCCCTCAGTTAAATAAAAATAATTTGAAACAATTAAAACAGTTAAATTCAGATCTTCGTTCCGCTAGGTAGAGACGCTTTAGTTCCCAACAATACCAAGTTGCAACACGGCATCTACTAGGTCACAGCTATTGTTTCAAGATGGCAGTGGCAGCAACGTTTAGTAATATATGTAGTTTGAAATAATTATTTGCGTAAAACAGGTAAGTACTTTAATTATTCATCTAAAATCTTTTTAATTTGCATAATACTATTGACAACTGAATCATATTTACGTAGAAAATAAATATAACCTAAAACAAAGGTATCCGCAATGTAAAAGAATAGAAGGTAGCGCCAGATGGAGAAACACATCTGATTGGCTGAGCGTGTGACGTCACTCAGTACACAAGCCAACACGTTACATACACAAAACTATGTGAAATACAAAATCAATTGCTAAATATCACGTTATATTTTGGGACTTTAAATAATAAATAAGCTCTTAAAATCCACACCAATGTCCAATTAACGTAATTACCGTTTAATTTAAAAATATACGTGCGGCTGGCTGTCTTCCTATTAAAATATAACTGCTGTGTCTTTGCTGACATACGCAATGACATAATCAAATTACTCAGTGGCACTATCTTTCTATTCTGTTTGCATTGGGTATAAGCGTGTTGAGTGGAGGGAAATTCCGTGTACCCTGAAAGGTAGCGGTCTTAACCTTCACGTATAACACCATTACCCTCTATTTTAAGCTGCGCCACAGTGGAACTAAGCAAGACAGGGCTGCTACCTTTCGGGGTAAGCGAAGGGTATACATTAAAAGTTAGGGGAATAATATAGTCTATAAAAATAGCGTAAAAATTGAATAAAATAAATTGTAGGCAGCTATGTTAAATAACATTATACTATTAATTTTTTTTGTTCAGTTCTAAGTTTTCCTGCTTGATTCGGTTAATTTATTTTTCATGCTTTGTTTCTGCTACATGCCTACTAATAAGGAAAGGATTCATAATTGTCCCAGAATATCTACCCAGCTTAAATTCTTAAGAGGACAAGAAGCCGAACATGTCAATTCGCTAAATTCATCAACATCCTCCTTTTATTACTATTGGTGTCATTTAAAAAAACCCTTTAAATCGCAGGTTATCATTTGAGGGGATGTAGCAGCTCAATGAAGAAGTTTGATAGCAAATGTAATAAACTAGAATTGCTTGAGACGCCTAAACAAAGGCTGCGTATTCTAGATATTAAAAGGTGGGTAGAATTAAAGATGCCTATCCAATTGCAAAATAAAAAATTAAGGATTTTTGGGTTATTATTTTTAACTATAAAGAATAATTTGTGTAATATTATTTAAAAAGGATGTTAAGGTATTTTCAGGAAAATTAGATTTGTTTGCAAAATGGCAAAGGCGTTATCCAAGTAGCGGTACCAACACTTAGGTCTCAGTGTACTTTAGTCCCATGTGTCCTCTTCAAAGCTCCAAGAAGGATTTGGCTTGAAGTGGTTATAGGATATATCCCATCACCGTATCTTCAGACTGAATATATATACTTGACCTTCATAGTCGAAGAACGTTGAAGAGGTGCATTTTTCTGCATTATCTTATTTTATGTCTTGTGGTATGACACCTTTATCATCTGGCCGAACGGACCCGATACCCTTTAAGTGAGATGGACGGGGAGGTGAGAAAAGGTCAGTGTTTTTCCAATTTAAATAGCAAACAATTATGTTTTTTAATCACCGCGTCTTACTACTTGTTCAGGTTATACGCATATATGATAATTACTCTAATGGGGTAGGGCTGAAGAAGGAGCATTTTTGAGGTAATCTACCCGCATTTGCTTGTAATGGAGAAGAGGAAACCTTTTAGGGAAAACCACCCTCAGTAAACCCAACTGGGATTCTAACCCCGATATCTCAGTGTTCAGCGGGCCAGTCCACACGAGAGTGACGCCTTAGACCATTCGGCCACTGAAGCGAGTCAAACAATTGTTATCGGCCAAATAAATCAAATATTGCTCGAGCAGAAACATAGTATAGTTTTCTTCACATAGTAATCTCAAAAGTTTTTGAAAATTTGTCATAAGAATATTAGCAATTGATGAAGAAGAAAAATGTGTTTATCAAACCTTACGATACCCTTGACAATATTCAAGAACGCGATGAAAATTAAACTCTGTTTCTACTGAAGAAATATTTTATTTATTTTGCCGACAAACATACTGCCTTTAACTCGCAATACTCACAATTCCATCTTAACCAGTTTTTGGACCATCTCATTATAGACACCTCAATATCATGTCCACAATGAAAATAGAGGCCTATGGCAAACTGCCGTTCCTGAGTGTTCTAGTCTTCAAGCGTGAAATCAGTTCCTTAAGACACACAGTGTAGTACAGGAAAACATGGTACTAAGAAGAGCGCGTTCCCCCTCACACTATCTGCTTGACATCATCTGGAAGACCAAACGACACTTGTAGAGAAGTTAGTGTAGGCCATTTAAAAGTGTTTTATTGTATGCATGATGTAGTAGATCGTACTGTGATGTGTTTATAGTAGACGGCCCATTACAAATCCAGACTTTGTTTTTCTGCAGATGAATAGGTTAAGAAATGGGTAAATGCTTGTCGACCATTAGGTAAACTAAATGAAAAAACAAGTAGTGTTGATATTTTGATAGAACACTGAAGATTATAATGTACGTACTACTTGCTAGTATTTAATATATTAAGAACTTTGTGAAACATTGACGAAATCAAAAACATTAATCTATTTCTCTCTTTAACCTATTAATGTTCTCAAACCACACCCCACAAAGTTAGAACCCCACACCCTCAGGACCATAGAGTTAAGCCTTAAATATTTACCTGCACACTATGGGGCTAAATGACGTCCCTGAAAATGGGGGCAAGACCACTAGCGACAAGTACACAAGCCATATAAAAAATGGGTTTGTTTCACTGGACCAAAGGGAACACAATACATGGGAGTTAACCACACCCCCTCTATTTTTTTAGCACCACGTCTTATTACCCGTTTGGGCAATACGCTTAAGGTGGGATGGAAGGGGATGCGAGAAAAAGCCAAGGTTTTTGCAGTTTTTATGGTAAAACCTTTTTGGCCAAAATAAATTAAATATTTCTCCAGTACAAACATATAATTTAATTTTCTTTCTTGAATATCTGTCAAAGGTGTCCTGGAGTTTAATGACAACTTTTTATCTTAATTTTAAAAGTTTCTCATCTAATGCCACTATGCTCATGAAATATATTCAACAACTGTTGATATCACCATGTGTAGAAAATTACACTCATGTTTCAACTGTACTGGAGCAATATTTTATTTATTTTAGCCAAAAAAAGTTTTGCCACAAAAATTGGAAAAACACTGACTTTCTCTCGCATCTCCTTCCATCCCACCTTAAGTATTAATTACGCTAATGGTTTTAGGACCGAGGAATGCTATATTTATAGAAAGTGTACACGCATTTGTGTGGAGGGAGAGTGGAAAAATCACCCTCAACATACCCGAAGGAGATTCAAACCTCGATCTCCCCGTCATCGACAGTCTAGTCTACTACGAAAGTAGCGCGTTAAACCATGCGGTCATCCGAAGTGGGTCCCCTAAAATCAAAGTGAAAATTGCCACCCCCACTAGTACACACCGTGTTCAATTCTTAAGACTTTAAGGTGATGCTCACACACATACAACTTGAATTTAGGAAAAATAAAGAATAAAAATATAAATCAAACTAAGAAATGCTTCTTTATCTTTTTTAAACTATAGAGCAAGTACAGTATTTTCTGGAGCTTTCTTGATGCATACATTTTATTACTAAAAATATCTTTCAGTGAAATGTACATTGCATTTGAAAGTTTGAGGGCTTTTTTATTTATGTATATTAGTTCGACACCTTACCCCAGTTAGGTGTACGTAATTTTACCGAACTTAGCTGGGGTTAAATTCCAGACATGGTATTAAACTGTATCATTGAGGCTTACTAAATGAATTAATGGTAGGAAGCCTGGGTGTTGTATCTGCTCCAGAATTGAGTTAATTTTTAATTTCTGTGCTGATATAATCAGTCAATTCAGAACGTGAACGTAAAACACCTCAACTTAATGAGATATATATTTTAATTAGCAGTATATTAATTATATTTTCACTTTTACTTGACTCCTTGCATAAGATTTGTTATAAGTGGTGTAAGGAAATCATGTCTATATAATATACTTTTTAAATTGTTGTAGATTTCCTGAAAAACTAGTTAATGGATTGTTATTAAAGTAATAAATAATTTAAAATGTATTATAACATAATCAATATTGGTTTTAATAATGAAACTTAATAGGCTCCTATCTATTTTAGGATATTTTTTTTACTATTAGTAGACATATTTAAAGAATGTATAACTTATGTGAAAAATTTCACATTATTTGACATACACAAATTACTCGATTGGACACGATACTCGTATCCGTGTGCGTGTCTGTCATGTGGATATTTTAACGAGTATGTAATATATACTTTAGCAAAATGAAAAGAAGAAAATCACCTAGACAAACTCCTTTGTCACGAAGCTGTTGTCATGAGTTCATCCAAGGGCACTCCACTCAAGTGGCGCACCAAACATGTTTTTTTTAGATTGGGGAGAAGTCAGGGGATAAAATATTTCGGTAGGTCTACTGGTTCCCAATTTTCAGTTTTGGGATACTTTATAAGTCGTTCATTTGATCTTATTATTTAGCCTATACATTCTATAAATCTTGTCTCTTTTGTAAAATTGTAATATGCATCCATTTATAATTTTTTATTAAAACTACTGGCGATCTGGGGGAGAGGGGAGTTACTCTATTTGCTACCCACCTTTGAAGCTCCCCTTGACCATTAACAACGATTATAGTTCTTACTCATATCACTCACACTAGCCTACATAGGCGAAATTAATCATTTTATTAAATCTAGGTTCGCTCACAACTTAAACTACTCAGCACCTACTATAATCCAATTTTCACAGGAAGGGCCTTATATGGCAGCTAGAGAAGTTACTATATCTATGTACTTTCATACGTCAAGTCATGTGATCTACAGCTGTCACTTTTAATAGCTATTATTAATATATAATAAATAAAACTCATAAAATAGTTCAATACTATCAATTTTGGCTGCAAAAAACGTGTTTGAATTTTCTTAAAGACCCTTTCTATATAAAAAAAATGGGTTTATAGAACTAATGATTAAGCCTATACTTTCAGATAAATGATGTGGTGGAGAGCTTACCCAACCCTCGAAACTATTATTAGGTATATTGATAATTATTTCATATAAAATGAGTGCTATGCGAGAAAATTATGAAAAGGGTCTAAAACCTTCTTTCTCCAGCACCTACAAGTATTGCGGCAGTGAGGTCTGCTAAATATTTGTTTCCGATGTTTGTGTCCTTGAAGTATTCTAGGATTTTATATTTGGTTGTAGATGGCGATCGTCCTTCCCCATTTCTTTGAACAATCTGGCCGTATATCAAGGTCGCGGTCTTACCGCTTCAAATTGACAGGCTAATGGAGTTCCCCTGAGGCACCGGGAGCTTTGAGCTGTGTCATCGACTTACTCATGTCCAGAAAGTTGAGAAAAAGAAGGTTCGGCTGTAGCCTGTAGTCCTAGGATTTTAGTAGAATTCATTAAAATAGCTTTAAAGATTAATTTTCGATTAGTTCATTTAACCTAAAAATAACCATATCTAAATTAACTCAGTGCGAGAAGGTAAATTACTACCGGATCAGTGATTCAATGCAACGTTCATACGATGATTAAAAAGAGATTTGTTATTTTAAAATATGGTGTACACTAAAAGTCAGTTGAAAGGCATCAAAATATCCCTATTGCGTAAGGTTTTATAATTTCAAAAGTAACATGAAAAGGTAGAACTAGATCATTTTCAAAGGTTTTAACGCAAAATGTCACAGTCCTGATGATCAAATAAATGCAAAGACGTAGAAAAGGGTGGGGCGGGGGTACAGACCCCTCCTCCTTTAATTTGATGGATCCGCATTGGGGAAGAGGAAGGGGTAGGGGTGTTCCATCTACACTTATAAAAACTTTTGTCATTTTCTAGCAATCTTCAAACAAATAGTCATTTTCGACAGGGTTTTAACGGAAAAACAGAAGAAATTGCGGTTTTTTTAATGTAATTTTTAAGCTTCTGAACTTCTATTCGTTTGAGTTAAGTGGCAGCCTTAAAAAGAGTCTGTCAAATTTCCCGAATATCACCTAAATCAGGTGCGTAATAAATATCTCGAACTAGACGTCGTATCATGATGCGGTTTTCTTTCTTCTCCTATAGAAAACCGTTCAATTGGGATAAGTTAAAAAAAAACTAATTGAAATATATTTTAAAATGAAATAACTATTAAACTTATCCCAATTTCGATGTTGTCAAACAAATTAAGAATAGGCCTATAAAAAATCGCAATTCGATCAATTTTTGAATAAAGCAATACCTTGTATCTAGTTTCCCAGTTAATTTGCTGTGAGATGGGTTTTTAAGAGGAAGTAAAACCACAATGTGTAAAACAAAGGCATCCGGCCGGGGTCACAACCATTTGAATCTCGACCATTCAGTTTTGTCAAGCACGTGAGTGCTGTGCTAAGCTAGGCCCTGATTTTTATAGGAAGCCCACTACTGAACTACAAAATTGATTAAAAGTCACTCAAATTTGGCATTTTATTGGTATATTTGATTCAATTTATTAATTAAAAAATCGTTGAAATTTTCCAATAATACTTTGTGGATTGCTGTATAATTTTTCTTTATATTGCCAACTAATAGTACTAGGAATATAAATACATTTGTAATATTTCTATTTACGCCATTGTGGCAACGTATCCAGATTCCAAGTCACGGGCTTCCTATGGAAATCACTAATCAGACTATAGCTATGTCAGTCTAATAGAAAAAGCACAAAGAAAAATGGTACTGCCTTTCCTGCAGATGAGAATGGTAAATGACTATATAAAACTATTCGTGAATTTATTCGGGATTGGACGACGGGTTTCTTGATCAGATCGAATTAGAGTAAGGACGCAATAAAAACGACCTATAAGAAAATACAAACACACATTTTGCGATCAACAATGATAACATTTTACTAAACTGAACTTCACCTGTGAGGGAACTGTAGGTTTTATCATAGCCCTCTCTCCGTTAACTGCTGACAATTTTCCTAGCTCTCAGTTATGTCGGAAGGTGGTATTCTGCGCTTTCGGTTATATCGGGAGAGAGTGTGTTGCACTTTCGGTTAAGCCGGAAGGTGGTGTACTGCACTGTAAGTTTTATAGTGAAGGTGGTGTGTTGGGTTAAGAAGAAGCTATTGGCAGCATCGACAAACCAGAGTTGCAAGATTTATCTTAAATTTAAGCGAAGACAATGGAATGGCAACGCTATTTCCCAATAGTAGCTCTACAGTTCCCTCATAATGATATGCAGAGTATTTAATTAGTAAGACTTAAAGAAATAGAACACCATGGGTGATGAGCGTGAAATGTTTGTATGGTGACATTTTAATTCATCATTAAGAATACTCTTTGTTATTAGGTCTAGGCTGTCACATTTGTAATAAGCTATTCTATTGAGTGGTTTAAATGACATGTTCATTCATATTTATGCCACTAATTTAAATTTAACTGAATTATATCTTCTAAACTCTAAAAGTTGCTGCAATAAAAAAAATCTTGTTTAAATTTTGGAAGATACCTTTGAAAACGAATTTCATAACATTACAACAAAAATTCCTACCATTTTAAATAATTTAATGTTAATAATAAATAAGTAAAGAATTTAACCACTTTGCGTTAGAGATTCTTTAGCATAATTTTATTTTTGTAGTTTTAATAAAAAATATTTATATTAAACCATTAAGCTAATAAGCGTGCTTAAGAATAATGATGTTGATTTTTCAACATACACAATGTCTTAAACCCAAGTAATGTATTAAGGATGTATTTTATTTTAAAATATATTGGTGATGTATGCTGCAACCTATCAGTGTAAGGCCCTTCGTCCACCGAGAAAACCAACGTGACGCGATACATCGCGGGCAACTGGTTACTAAAAGTTGCCCTATTTCTCGTCCACATTAGCCTGCGGTCACTTTGGATGCAAGCTTGCGCAAGTAAACTGTATGTGCGAGCGTGCGCAAGCTTGCATGAAGAAACAAAATTCGAGTAAACCCAACTAAACCAGTGGTCGCGTGCTCGAGCTGGTCACACTGAGTGCGAACTGGATGCGCAAGCTTGTGCAAGCTTGCCGCGGATCAAATAAATTTGTTTCTTCATGCACGCTTGCTGTATTGATGTGAGAGTTATTTTATTTCCCTTGTTTTCAAGAGGTGATGAGTGACCTGGCGGTCTAGGGGGTAAGGTGTCAGACTTATGTGCTGGGGCCCGGGGTTCAATTCTCGGTCCCGGCACAGATTTATCTGATTACCAAACCCTTCCTTCACCTCTGACAAGACATCTTGTGAATGTGGGGAATGCCAGGCCTCCACCGTGGTTCGGATTCCACGTTAAACTGTAGGTCCTCCATTTCATCTC